>BQNB010019185.1:11996-46146 GCA_026074375.1 Tanacetum coccineum
GACACCCTACTTACCGCGAAGCTACATCTTGACCGGGTACATTGCCCGTTAAAGTGTTGTCTTTAGGTTTGTCGGCTAAATATAAATGTAAAACTTGATAATCACTAATTATACACCACACGATGACACATCAACATGCCATGCTGAAACTCCATGAGAAAGGTATTCCAAAGAAGGCTGAAACCGCCGCTGTGTTAGCTATACGTGAGGGTAAGATCCAGAAGGACAAAAAAGAAGAAACCGCAAGGGGCAAAGGGTAAGGCCAAGGGAAAGAATAAGCTTTCTTATGCTCCCAAGACCAAGATCCCACTGCCGCCTAAGAGATACAATCCAGGAAAGGACTCTATCTGCCACCACTGCAAGGAGGTTAGTCACTAGAGGAGGAATTGTCCGTTCTACCATGCTGAGTTGAAGAGAAAGAATGCTAGTGACTGGGATTGATGCTAACCTTTATATATATATATATATATATATATATATAAGAGAAATCTGCAAATATGCTCCCTGTGGTTTCCCAAATTTGCAGATTTGCTCCCCAACTTCACGAAAGTGCAGGCGGCCTCCCCAAAACGAAACTTGTGTCGCATTCATGCTCCCTGGCAGGGAGCACGAGTGCAATGAAAGTTTCAAACTGGGGAGGCCACCTGCACTTTCGTGAAGTTGGGGAGCAAGTCTGCAATTTTTGCAAACCACAGGGAGCATATTTGCACTTTTCTCTATAAATAAATATAAAATACTTATAAATATATATAATATAAGGATAAGAATCAAAAATATCTCAATGTAGAAATCTAGAAGTATGATTCCCGGGTCGTTATCCCCAACGAGGAATGCAATTGAAAGTCGGTTGTCGTTTTGATAATCGATGCTTGAATGGAACAAGATTATAATTAGTTTTCTAAAACTATAGGAAAAATAATGCAAACACTTAAAAACAATTAAGGCAAAACTATTTTAATCTAAAAACACAAAACGGGGATCCTGAAAACGCAAACTAAGGCAAATCTTAACCCTAAAAATGCAAATTTGGTTTCTAAACCTTTAAAATGACAAAAGAAAATTTTCTAAAAAAGATTTATATTTTTTTTGACTTTTTAATAATTTTTATGAATTAAACCTATTTAATATATTTAAAATCCTAGAAAATAACAAATTAACACCTAAAAATTTCAAAATATGATTTTCTACTTTAGAAAAGTCTAAAATATGATAAAAACTTAGAAAAATATTTTTCACTACTTTTTATATTTAAAAACTATTTCCTAAAATTAATTTAAAAAGCTAAAAATAAAATTTAAAATCTAAAAATGATGAAAAAGATTTTAAACTTTGTAAACCTAAAACTATTTATTCTAAATCTAAAAACTATTTTTTTGTATTTTTCTGATTAATTAAACTATTTTTAAATAATTTTCTAAAATTTTAAATTACGAAAATTAAAGAAAAATAACAAATGACTTTAGAAAAATCTAAAAAATTCTACAAAAGTCCTAAATGTTATACAGATCCTAGGAAAAATAAGCTGGTTAAGTCAGCTTAACGAATAAGCTACGAAAAAGCTTGAATAAGCTTCGAATTAGTTATAAGAAAAAGGGGTGAAAACGTGTATAAGTATATAGACTATGCAAGAACTAACAGAAAAGTCCCAAGGGCGCTAGTGGTAGAGAGTGTGTTGGTAAAAACGTTTGGTGAGTAGGGGTTGAGGTCCCGGGTTCGAGCCTTGCTCACCTGGGACTTTTCCCAACTCCTAAATATTTTTTAAATGCCATTTTTTATTACTTTTTAGATGACTTAAAAATAAGCACTTTTAATAAAAACACTTAAAAAAAACACAAATAAGCACGAAATTAAGCTGTAAAAGGGACAGAATAAGCTATACTATACTAAGCCTTAAAACACTAAACTGTTTTGGCAATTTAAGCACTAATAAGCAAATGAAAAAGAAGAATAAGCTAACACAGATAATAAGCTATACTTAAAAAGCATTTTGAACAAAGATAAGCAACTAGAATAAGCTAGAATGACAGTTTCACTAAAAAGCTAAAAAATTTAAGATTTTTTTAAGCTAAAATGCAAATAAGCTTAAATAAGCTCTAAACTAAAGAAAATAAGCTAAAGGGGACTTAAACTGACCTAATAAGCTATACTAAACCTAGAATAAGCAAATGCAATAAGCTAATACGCCTAAATAAGCAAATTAGCTTTTTGGCCAAAACTGATAAGCAAACAGCCAAAAGGGGACTTTTCTAGCTTAAAATTAAGCTAGAAAACAGATCCTTATGGCTTAGTGACTTATACCACTAAAAAGCTTGGCCAAAAAGCTACAATAAGCAACAAAGAAAAAGCAGTTTGAAATTCAAATAAGCACTTAAAAAGCTTAATGAAAAGGCTAGTTCACACAGATTTAACACTTAGAAAAGTTTGCAATCTTAACAAAACACCACTTTTGAGCTTAAAAATAAGCACTTAAATAGATCCTTATGACTATATAACCTACAAACAGATTAAATTTGGACCTCAAAGAATAAGAATCAACAATCAAAAAGCATTTTGAAATAAAACATAAGCCACAACAAGCAATTGAAAAAGCATTTTCTCAAAAAATTTGAACACTTAGCAATTTTTGACAGACTTGGGAAAAATGCAAACTAGCAATGCAGATCTATTTAACTTGATTCCAAACTTGTTTTAACACATGCATAAACACAAAAACATCACAAAAGCTCAATAAGCAAAAGCACAATCAAATAAGCAAATAAAATGAGCTATAAGCTCACAGATTCAAACCACAAACTCTTAAAACCTTAAAAATGAGATTTAAAACTTAAACAAACTGAATTTTTAGACTACTTTTATCTAGTCTAAGTTGACTCAAGTGCACAAAACAGGTTTTTACCCATTTTGACCCATTTTAAAGCTTGACCCAAACACTCCTTTAAAAACTGTTTTGGCATTTTTAAAGAGATTAATGTTGTTTTGAAACACAAGTTTAAAAGACCAGATGTTAAATAAGTTAAACAAACAATATTAAGCAAATTTCAATAACCAATAAGCACTCAAATAAGCTAAAACAGATTATGCAACTAAATAAGCTATTTAAGACAGTTTCTTTAAGTAAACTTGCACAAATAACTTTTAAACTACAAACTAAGCAAGATAAGCACTAAACATCATAAGCAAACATAAATAAGCAAAAATAAGCAAGCAATAAGCACAAATAAGCAGTTGAATAGTAAATAAGCTAAAAATGGAAAAATGAAAACTTACAAAGCCCTTGCTTAAACAGGGCAAATGATGCTCAAAAGAGCTTATCTACAAGCTCTAGCTTATCAAAGATAAGCTAGTAGTGTCCATAAGCCCATCCAAGTTTGGCTTATCATCCATTAAGCTGTGGTATTTGAGGGTGGATATTTTTGTGTTTTTGTAAAATTTTCTTAAATACTTTATATTTAAATGAAAACAGCTTAATAATATGCTTAAATAAGATCTTATAAAAGCTTATGCAAGATTCTTGATAACTTTAACACAAATGAGTAAAACTGGTTTTAAGCTAAAACTTGAAATTTTATTAATTCATAAAAAAACAATTACATATTCAAAAGGATTACAATAAAAATTAACTAGGTGAAAAACTTAAGTAAAACTCACTGCCAATGCTTACAAATGACCGATTTATACTAAGCAAAATGAAGGGTTCTAGGTCTTCGTGCTCACTATGTGAGAGCTACCTGCAGGTGTGCTAGTTGGAGTGAGTAAGCCCTAAATCAATCTTGCCATCCAAAATGAGTAGTGCCCAAGTCTTAAGATCATAAGCCCTTCATTTCTTGTCATGTTTCCTTGGACAATGTAATGCAAAGATGCCTAAGGGTAGCAATAAGCCCATGTGAGGAGGAATAAGTTGAGTCGACAAGGGAGAAGAAAGGAGAACAGTGTGGTCTGTCATTTTTACCGGTAGTGGAGAAGATTACAGTGATTTGGAGTTGCAGGGGAAAGGTTTGTGAAAAGGGCAAGTTGGTACCCTCTTTTAAAATATGGTTGTATTGCATGATCAATACCCATGAGCTTTGCATCTTTGGCCTTGAAGGTTATAGTATATGTGTTGCTACCGTGTTGTCCTTAAAGGACTAACGGTGTAAAGTTAAAAGGGTGTGTTAACATGATGTTATAAAGGGGTTTGGATGGGCTCATTTTGGGTGCTGTGATAAATAAAAAAGACGTTGTGGCTTTTTTAATAAGGCTTAGGTTATAAGTAGAAGTGGGCTGACCGGGCCCACTATGTGTGGGTACCGGGTGGGCCACTTTTGATAATTTAAGGTTTTCGGATTCCGTTTTTCGATGCTCATTCCAATGCACTTCTCGGGTTGACTTGACTTTGACTTTTTGTTGACATTATGACTATTGTCTTTTTGACATTCTCACGAGGTCTTTCCGTTCTCGTGCTCTCGTTTTGTCGTATTGGCTGATTCGATTTTGTCCTTTTCTTGGGATATCCGTTACTTGCATACTACAAATGCAAAACATATAAATACAATGTAATTTTTGGTACAATTTTTTGTCATTTAAGTCCGTTTTCAGTGGCAAAGTATTTGTAATTAAACACATACAGCTTAGCGTTCCAGTCCTACATCAGTATCTTTCCTATAAACACTATAACACTTTCCTAATAATACTTGGTGTGTATGATACGGGTTATGGAACTTATATCTATAATACTTCTTCCAGGGGAATTAGAGAAAGCAAGAAGTTGAAACAATGGAGCTTAAGCCATACATGGCGAAATGGAATGCGTGCCAGCCCGTTGAAGCTATCAAAAGTTTTGATTTAATTCTTCCTAGTGGTTTAATAATTGTATTAGACAACTGTCATTTCACACCTACTATTACTAGGGGTGTTGTTTCAATTTCTCATTTAGTTAATAACGGTTAAATTCATACATTTACGAATTATGGTATTTCTGTTTCGAAAGATAATGTGTTTTATTTTAATGCAATTCCACGTGATGGTATTTATGAAATAGATATGCATAATCGTTATCTAAATGTGAGTTTTAATTATAATGTTAGCAATAAAAGAGCCAAACATGGGTTGGACTCTTATATCTATGGCATTATCGTCTTGGACATATAAACAAGAAACACATGGACATACTTTAGCGTGATGGGCTCCTGCAACCCACTCACGATGAATGACATGAGAAATGCAAATCTTATATATCTGGCAAGATGGCGCGCAAGCCTTTTCCACATCAAGTGGAAAGAACTAAGGATCTGTTAGGACTTATACACACTGATGTATGTGGCCCTTTCAGAACTGTGTCAAGAGAGGGTGCTAATTACTTCATCACCTTTACAGACGATTTCAGCCATTATGGTTTTGTTTACTTGATGAAACATAAACATGAGGTGTTTGAAACATTTAAGGTCTTTCAAAACGAAGTTGAAAATTAAATCAGTAAAAAGATAAAGGCTATTCGATCCGATCGAGGAGGAGAATACATGTGTCATAAATTTGTTAATCATATGAAAAGTTGTAGTATTGTATCTCAACTAACTCCACCTTATACACCACATCATAACGGGGTGTCTGAGAGGAGGAATCAGACTTTACTTGATATGGTTCGATCTATGATGAATCTAACAACTCTGCCAAAATCCTTTTGGGGATATGCTCTCGAGACTGCAGCTCGCATTCTCAATATGGTTCCAACTAAGAAGGTTGATAGGACGCCTTATGAAATATGGCACGGGAAAGCTCCCAAGTTGTCTTACTTAAGGGTTTAGGGTTATGAGCCACTCGTGAAATGAGACACGCCTGACAAACTTGATTCCAGATCTATTAAGTGTATCTTTGTAGGTTACCCTAAGGAAACGATGGGTTACTACTTTTACTATCCACTCGAAAACAAGATCTTTGTTTCTCGAAATGCTGAGTTCTTTGAAAATAGTTTCATGGTACAAGAAGCGAGTGGGAGTCACGGACTTCTTGAAATGAGTGGGAGTGATAAAGGGCTTGAAATAATTCAAGAGGAAGATACACAACCTTCTATAAATACTAGTAAAGAACATAATGAGGTCGCACCTATCGAGGTCGAGCCCCAAAATGTTGGAGTTCCTATTCGTAGACCAGCAAGGATACCTCAAGTACCAGATAGATATGGATATTATGTTGATATTTAAGAGTATGAATTAGGGGATCTTGATGAACCTCCTAATTTTAAAGTTGCATTAGCAGATCCTAAATCTGACAAATGGCTTGAAGTTATGAATACTCTAATGCAATGCATGAAAGATAATCAAGTTTGGTATTGGTTGATCTTCCATCTAATGGTCGAACTGTTGGATGCAAATGGCTCTTCAAGAAGAAGACTGACATGGATGGCAATGTATACACCTTTAAAGCTTGTCTTATGGCAAAAGGCTTTACCTAAACCTACAGAGTAGATCATGGGGAAACCTTCTCTCCTATTGCAGACATTAGAGCTATAAGGATTCTTTTAGCCATAGCCGCGTTCTATGACTATGAGATTTGGCAAATAGATGTCAAGACAGCCTTTCTAAATGGTCACCTAAGCGAGGACGTATATATGGTGCAACCGGAAGGGTTTGTGGATCCAAAACATCCCAACAAGGTATGCAAACTTTAACGTTCCATTTATAGATTAAAGCAGGTATCTAGAAGTTAAAATAAAAGGGTTGATGAGGAAATCAAGAAGATTGGTTTTTCTCAAAATCCTGATGAGCCATGTGTATATCTCAAAGCTAGTGGGAGTAATGTTGCATTTCTAGTCTTGTATGTCGATGACATATTACTCTTGGGAAATATCGTTACAATGCTGAAAGAAGTTAAATCTTGGCTTTGTAAGTGTTTTTCTATGAAAGACTTAAGAGAAGCAGCATATATACTTGGAATCAAGATCATAGATGATAGATCTAAGCGGTTGATTGCTCTTAGTCAAAGTGCTTATCTAGAGAAAATTCTAAAGAAATTTAGAATGGAAAACTCCAAGAAGGGTTATACTCCAATGATGGAAAAGCCTGACTATAGAAAGTTGCAAGGTGTAAAAACACCTACTAAGGTACAACGTATGAAAAGAGTTCCTTATGCTTCAGCCATAGGTTCAATCATGTATGTGGTTAGATGCACTAGACCTGATGTTTCCTTTGCGAAAAATTTGTGTAGTCATTTTAGCAAAATCCTAGTGAGATTCACTGGACTGCTGTGAAAACTATTCTTAAGTATTTGAGGAATACTAAAGATATGGTTCTTCTATATGGGGCTAAACCTGAAGATGAGCTGAAAGTATCATGTTATGCCGATGTAAGTTTTCAAACTGATAAGGACGATGCAAAATCTCAAACAAGATATGTGTTCATACTTAATGATGGAGCCGTGGACTGGAAGAGTGCCAAGCAAAGCACTACTGCTATGTCTTCTACAGAAGCTGAGTACATTGCTGCTGCTGAAGCATCAATGGAATCAGTTTGGATGAGGAAATTTATTGATGGACTTGGAGGTGTCAAGCCATCAAAATAAAAGGCCTATGGAGATGCTATGTGACAATGAACCAGCATTAGCTATCACTAGTGATCCCGAAATCTTAAAAGGAGTCAGACATTTTCAGAGGAAATATCACTACATTCGTGAAGTAATTCAAGAAGGTGAAATTGTCCTTAAGAAATTTCACACAGATGAAAACATAGCTGGTCTGTTTACAAAACCAATGCCACTCAATAAGCATTTTGAACATGTTATGGCGATTGGAATTGTTCCTGCTAGTAGTCTCATGTAAATCTGTGATGTATTAGTTATTATTTGGATAATGGGATGTTAAACAATTGTTATTTTCTTTTATGAATGAATTACTATACGTGGTATCTTGTTTTCATTTTTTATAATGATTGTGTCCTATATTTACATGATTATATCCATGAATGACTTATCGCATTCTAAAGCTATGTCCATTACTAGTTAACGATATAGGAATATTGTTAAGACAAGGTAAATGTGATCCAATGTGGTTGAATATTGGATCCCCACCGTGTGATAATCACTTTATGAATCGGCGTCATTGGGTGCATTACACACATGGTGGAAGTTATGTTTATCCTTAAACTTGAGATGCAAGCGGGTTTTGCATGTATGGATAGCATTTCTTGATAATAATCCTACCGCTAGTATGTCAAAAGGTAGTTATAAGGGCTATTTTCAGAAGTGTTTTGAAGTATATGATGGACACTTGTAGTCAAAATAGAATTTGTTCCGTCACTTGAGTAAGAGTAAGATACTTACTGGGCCCCTTGTTGGTTTGATAAGATATTTGCATAGCCGTGCCCAACATGTAGTTAAGATGATTCTTTTTATATTTGGTGATCTGAATCAAGTACATATGCGAGAAACAGAATCATTAAAGTATGGAATGACTATTGATCCATATCCATATTTAACATGTATCTGAAACAAAGAGATAAGACTAACTGAAGCCATAGAAAGCTGAGTTGTTTTCCAAAAAGCACAAACTCAGGTATTTATGAGAGCATTGATGATGTTGCTAGACTATTTATCAATGTTAGTATGTTATATAATATGAATGAGACATTCGCAAGTGGGAGCTGTTGGGTTTGTTCTCATGTCATACAAATATTTATACGGCTAAAAATATGTGAGCCTACGGGGTCACACACGTTATACATTTAGGTGTCATTCTATTAATATGAATAATAATATAATTGTATATTTATTATTTATATTAATATATGATTTGACGAATAAACACTAACGGTCGTTTATTAGTTAATTAATTGTAACTAACTAACTAATAAGGCTTTTTAATTAATGGGTAATTAAATGTAATTAACCATAAATAATTAAAAAAGTCAAAAAGTCAACCCATGGGGTGTTTTGGCTTATGTTCGACCAGCCATAAGGACCCACGGGGGTTGGATTAAGCTTTGAGCTATCTTTTCCTACAAGGAATGTAATTTAGGTAAACCCAAAATCTATCCCTATATAAAGAGGATCCTAGAGCTCATTATTCTCATTTTCATGTCCTCTCTTTTCTCTGGTTCGATCACAAGAAGAAAACCTTAGGGTTTTTCTGTTTCGGTTTTATTGGTGTTTACATATTTGTTGGTCAAGAACTAGCATTCAGGTGATACTGCTTGACGTGTAGTGTATGAACTTCGTAGAGGTTACTTACTTTAGTAACTAGAAGTAGTTTTTCGATAAAGCATGTTTATTACACACCTGCGTGTACTTCAAGATTCTCGTTCGTCACTAGCTTGATTTCTAACGGTATGTTTCCTTATTTATGTTTTATGTGTTAATTATATATGCTATATGAATAGATCTGCTGCGTAGCTCGTAGAATAATAATTGTAATATTATTTGTTATTAGATAACAATTTTCAACAGAACTATGCTATTTTTTTCGGATTGTCTATGCATATGTTGGTTTCTTTTGTTGTGGATTGGTCATCTTCTTTGTTTTGTTTAAAGGTATATGTTTTTTCTCAAAACCCTAATGAAATTTGTTATTTTTTTGATTTTGTGTATGCATATGCTGGTTTCTTTTTTTTAGGATGCTCATATTCTTTGTTTTATTTAAAGGTATATGTTTTTTCTTAAAACCCTAATGAAAATATCTTATTTTTTTAATTTTGTGTATGTGTATGTTTGTTTTGTTGGTATTAGGGTTTGATAGCAGAGACCCGGTATAAGAAACGTGAAAGAAACAACATTGCTATGGGTAATCATGAGGTGAATTATTTTTTAAAGCAGGTTTTCTTTGGATTTTGATTATATTCACTTTACAATTTAATAGAGTTATGTTGATTTTAGAAAATGCTTCAATACGCGTTGAAGTTGAAGCTGAACTGGTAGCAAATTGCAAGAAGGACCTCGGGCTGTAGTACCACAGCAGACATTATTGGAGGTATTGAGATAATTTTCTTTCGTTTGATTATAATCTCAAAGGAATCCTAAAGTTGTAACCACGTGTTTTTTGATTCTGAATGTAATATTTTTTGAAAGGTTTGATGTGTTTTGTGATTTACTAGGAAATTATAGGCAGAAGAAGCAGGTAGGTCGTATGCTTGGCGGCTGCTCTTATTTGGTGAATTAGGTCGTATGGTTTGCAGCTGCGGATAAAAAGAAGCCAGCGGCTGGGATGGTGATGTGTGTTTTTCAAGCTTTAAATTTATAATAACTAGAAATACCGATTTTACTAAAAACATAACACTCGGGAAGTATACCCGTTCATGTATAGTATAGCTTTAGGTAAGTCCAGGTCGTTCCACGGGAATTGAAGTTTTCATAGTTTGTAATTAAGGTGCTAAGGTTAATAAGATTGTCACAGATCAAATTCACCAAATCTTGCATATATCGAATATTATAACGAAAGTAATTAATAGATGATTCAATCAAATGATTAAGGTATGTTTGTTTAGGCAATGATCACTTGGATAATGAAGTGTTTAGGATAGTGTTTATAAGTTTAGAAAATAGAGTTATCACAAGTTATAAATCCTTTCGGCCTTTAAATATAACTAGTGATTATATTGATTAATAATAACAAATCCTTTCGGCCTTTATAAGTTATTATAACCAATATATTAGGTGGAATGATAAAACATAAGTTTATAAGTATCATTTTGGCCTTTACACTTAAAAAGTCATGTTTAACCATTTCAATAAACACATATCCAAACGCTCCATATCAAAGATCACAATATGCCCAAACAAACATAAGATTACTACTCCATGATCAGAGTAACAAAACACATAACATTCATCATGGATTCAACAAAGATTATATTCAAAAGAGTAACAAGATTCATACCAATTCCAAGAGCAAAGTATGGTGATTTCACAAGAATTTCCCAAGAACACTTTATTATATTCGAAGCAAAATCTAGAAACTATGAACAATTCAGTCACAATCGCTTATAGATTTGAAATAACACTACAACTATGCTTCTTTGATGGATCAAAACCTAAGAACAATGATGAACTTCAACCAAGACTATCCAACTTCTTCAAGAACTTTGATTCTAATGGTGGTGATGATTTGTGTTATCAAGGTGGTTTGGATCAAAGGTTCTCAGGCCTTTATCACCAAAAACACCCCTTCTAAGGGTTCCAAACGAATGGGGGATTGTGTGTGAGAGTTGTGTGAGATATGAGAGGCAAAGAGGCCTTATATAGGATGTTTTGGGGGCCAAGTGCGGCGCACTTACAAATAAGTACGGCGCACTTGAGGTGTAAATGATGTCTTCATTAAATGTCCGACTTTTCAGTTCTGATGAAAACGTGTGCCACACTTTTTTATATGTGCGCCACACATTTGGCATTTCCAGCACTTGGTCTTTTGTGTGGTTGTATACAACTGAATTCTCTTCGCGTGGCCGCTTGAATCAACTAAAACGGAGTTCGTATGACCGAGTTATGATCAAAATAGTGAACAAGGCTGATTAGACAGAAAGTGCGCCGGTTTTTGGGCAAGTGCGGCACACTTTTGGTATTTTCAGCAAGTGGCCTTTTCCAAAAAGGTAGATAATTGAATTCTCTTTCCGTGGCCGCTTGAATCAACTCAATCCGAGTTCGTATGCTCTAGTTATGGCCAAAACAGTGGACAAGTGTCGGGGGATTTTTATCTTGAGTTTACTTCTTCGTTTAAGCTTCTTATCTTCGTGTATTCTTTCATTTTCTTCCACGACACATACCTAGAACATATAATAGAAAATATACTTGATTAAGTACTGAAAGTTCACGAGAAATGATCAAATAAATGCAAATAACGCCACCGAAAACATGTATAATTTAGGGGTTATTAGATGGCGGACAAAGCGACGGTAGTTTGCGGGTTTCCCCTATTTTCAGACATCACTATGAATAAGAATGAAGAAAAGGCAGTCAAGAGTGTTCGTGCTGTAAAACCAGATACAACGGATCAAAGGTATTGATATGGTACCCTTAATATGGTCAACATGAGAGAAAACCGTCTGTATTTATGAGCAGTAGTGGTTTCTTTGTGCATGATTTTAACCCATGGTGGTTCCAGTATTCCTAGTTTTGTCGCCCCTTCAGAGGTGGATGTAGCCAAAACAAGTCCACATATCCATCTTCTAACTTCTGATCAAGCGGTAATAATAATAAAATGTTGATAGCTCATGCATAAGTTGGGGGCATGCTCAGTCTGGTGAGCTTGGATATGGACCTCATGGGCAAAAGTATGTTACTTTGCTTTGTAGTTTCTACAATGTCTGTCATCTCTATCTTCTAATAGCTGTAACTTTATTTTGTTTTTATATTTGCAGATCTTCTACAATTCCCAAAAAGGTTGAGCCTCTTAAAGGAATGCATGTTTTAAGGTCAGTACTTGATTTATTGTGTATATAAATGTCAATTATGGTCATGCATGTCTCCATGTTAAATGTTTAACGTGTGTTGTAAAGCTGATAACTGATTATCTGCGGGTCAGACTATCAGTTTCTTAAGTTCAAGCAACACATAGTTGGTTTTATAAGAACTATTAAAAAAACTAGATATAAATAACTACAGTTTGTGTATAGTTATTAGTGGGCAGATTTTGTTTTAAAAAGGGTTGTTTGTCGGCTAAAACACTTTCCAGTAGATAAGTAACTATTTTGGGAAGATGCATTTACATCAGATAAGTAGTTTTAAAATGATATGTGATGCCTGGTTGCTACTGAATCAAAATTTAGTATTGGTTTGAAGAGTAATCTTGATCCCCACATGCCCATGATAAATATTTCAGTAGATGGTGATGGCCAAAGGAAGTTGAGCTACTTTCAAAACAACTTCTTTATAACCCATACAAAGTAAGCGCCCTTTCTATTTGGTTACTGATCTTTGTAGACTTAAACTACTATATTTATATTGTATAACTATCTTATTTAAATCTTGGGGGTCAATTAATGAATCACTTTTATTATGTATACAAGTAAATGCATTTTCTTTGGGATATGGTGTTGACATATTGGTACTTAAACTATATACAGGTGGTCATTAGTTCTTCAGACTTGAAAGCTAACCATTCAATTCACCAGCATGTGGAAATTATGACCGAGAATCAGATGTATAATAAGTAAGTATATCATCTTTCTTATTTTCGTTATTTCATGTCTTTTTCATAAATTTATAAGTTTTTTTCCTCCTATTTTCAGATTGGTAAAGCTGCTGGAAGATATCATGGATGATGTAAACCCCTTTCTTTAAACTTGTGGTAGATAACAGAAAGAGCGTTTTTGCTGCAGGTGTGACAAAATTACCATCCTGAAACAATGATACAAGCTTGACTTAGAATGAGACTTTTGGTTATGTCTGTTTACATTAAAAAGGACTTAAATAGTCATAGAGGGACTAAATGAAAAAATGGTTCAAGGGCCAGCTTTCTTGGATTTTAGATGTTCAGTACGATAAAGCAAGTGTCGTGGAAGCGAAGTTCAATGAACTTAAGAAATGATATATCATCATTAAACTATCAAATCAGTCTGTGTCCGGTTTGTACACTAAAAAACAACACTGATCTTTTGGCATGCAAAGTTGAATATTACCATCAATGTTGTGAATATCAAAAATGCTTTGAGTTGACCTCAATGTAAGTTGCTCAATGTTGTATATACTTTGCATATAACCAGCGGTTGTAGAGCATACTGACATGACGTAAATTTATGCAGATGATTAGAAAAGCAGGAAATAAATTGGATCCATGGCTTGATTCTTGTTTTCATTGTTTTGAACATGTTAATAATTTGACATTAGCGTGAGTTGTAGAGAAAAGGGAACATGTCTGAAAAGTATGATACACAATACCCATATTGAATGCCGACCTTACACAAATGTAGATGTTCAACTAGCAAGGCTGATAATAGTTTGAACTTTTCTTTTTCAACATTCAAAAAGTTATCAGGAGAGAATGCGCAAGTACCTGTAACAATATAGTGAGAGTTAGAATTGTTTGGTTTTACTATTAAATAAAAATAATTACATACCTTCATGAGGATAATAGACTTTATCTTTGAATAATCGACCCCCATTTGGTTTTTTTGTAGTGAACTTGTGGATAATAACTTGAAGTAGCCTCTCACACTTGATGATTGCTTCTACGCATGTAGGGGAATGCCTTGCTATTGCACCCAGTACAGAAATTAGGCAATCTTCCAAAGCTGCCGAAAGGTTAGATTAAAAATGTACAGCACATGTGAGTCACTAGAAAATGAGGTTCGATATATGTTCTACTCCACATTTAACATTTCTAAATTTAAAAATATGTTTGATCAAAAATACCAGCTCGCTAGCACGTTGACTTAATGTGGTTAAATAATATGAAGTATCTAAGTTATTCATGATTTTCATACTAATATGACAAAGAACGAAACATGGATTCCAAAAATAAGGCTTACCTCTAATAGATAGCGAATTCTTGGAAGGATACCCATTCTAGCTAAGCTAGCTAAAATGTCCTCTATAGCCACCACAACATCATCCTTTATTGTGTGTTCATCTTCTGCCTCATCAAAGTAACAACAAGTCAGGGTATAGTACCAGGTTGTAGCATTTGTAGTTGCTATAAGTCCTATCCTTTAACATTTGATTTCTTTATGAATCGTCGCTATGATTCAATATATACAGCAAAATAATATGTATTGGCGGCATTTTGTCTTTTATCATATCGATGAATGCTTAAATTCTTATCCTTTTGTGTTCATTTCTGTAGGTGGTCCAATTTTGATGTCATTGGTAGCATGAGAAGTGTTTTTGGTTTTGATAGCATACCATCTACTAATGCTCAGTCAAACAAGTTTTGCAAATTTGTCAAGGTATATACTGTATATGAGAAGTTGGATATGTATAATGACATTAGTTACATTAAAGTAAATAAATTGTTGCTTTTGTGTCATTGATGGCATTCTACTAGATGTAATATTTTGTTACTATTGGTACTGTTTATGGGCTTATAAATTCATTGCTTAATATGAAAGTGATGATGGTCAATGAGTCGTTATTAGTGGTTATTTTTGTATCTACAAGCGATACTTATTTCCTTCCTAAGTTTCCATTTTCTGTTGCATATTGTAGGTTGTTGATGAGGAGGTTTTGATTATAAAGTAGATGACGGGTTTGTGTTGGCGAAAAGAGGACATCATCATTGCGGCTATGGTCATGGAAACTTGAATATCTCTCGTGATTTTCATCTTTTTTGAATTTTATTATGTACGTTTTGTTAATTATATTTTTTCTCTTTTATTAGTCGCGTCACTATACATGGTCATTATGCAAATGTTGCTGTCGCGGCTCAGTTATTTGGTGTTTTAAATGTGCCCATGCTTTTCACGAGTCACTCACTTTGACGAGATAAGGTGGAACTACTTTTGAGATTTGAATGCCGGTAATGTGAAAGGTAGCTAAATAAACTATGTAACTGTTTATTATTGTTATATAAGCTATTCTAAATAAACCATTTGAGGTTACTTATTATAACTGCTTATTTGATTATATGCTTAACTTACGTAATATGATGTTGAGCAATGAAGGTTACTCAGATGTGTCATTTTAAACATATTGATTAATGAACCTGTTGATTTGGCTGTGTTTAAAATCATACACTTCTTGGTCAAGTAATTTTTTTTAAACAATAGGAAACCATGTGATTTAACTTATATGCCAATGTTTTTTTCTTTACTATAACATAAGTGTTTTAAACTATTTTATATTTTTTACATCTCGAGCATATCATGAAGTCGGTTTAAATTTCTTTAACTTTCAGGAATTATTATGGTGAGGAGATTGACTCATTGAATATCAACGAGCTAGAATCTCTTAAGTGGTAACTTCTTTGTAACTCTTATAATATTTCAGATGTGTGGAAAAACAGTTAAAGATGATGCTTGGAATTTTCTCTTAAAGATGGTTGTCGACTTCTTGAATTGTGATGCAATGAATATGTAGTTTTTACTATAAAGTTTGAAGTTTTTTTGTTGTGTTAAAGATGGTAAATACACAACATATACATTGTTCTCATGGATAATTTATTAACTTTTATTTTCTCTTATCGAATGAACATTCATTTCTTTCATGTTGTTAATGAATTTAATAAATAATTTGATATATAATTGATTTACGTTTACTTAAATTTTAGTAAACAACATTCATAAAATAAGCCCGCCCATCGGGCAGGCCATGCAACTAGTTATTGGTATATCCGAGTACGAAGAATTATGGAAGAAATTATCCGGAGTTATTATGATCGTGAAGATGGTGAAATTACACTGAGATTCGAAGTGTATCATTTATGTTTAAAAAAATTAGAAAATCGCAACAAAAAAAAGAGGATGAAGTTTGGAGAAGTAGATAGTCGGTTCATTTAAGCTTAAACCTATATTATTATTTGAAGGATCGATTATTCGTTGATACATATTATAAATCAACGATGTAAAGTTTTGTATAAAGTGGTTGATATCGCCACTAATTTTTGTAAAGTATGTATATTATGGACGATTGGGAGTTGACCGTTATAGGAATGCCAAGTAAGGATTGTTTTCATTTATCTTTGATCGAAGACGTTTTTCGAGTCTGTTTCATGTCTACTAAACATGGAGTAGTCCACGATTTGTGTCTTTATCATGGGAACGGTCGGGAAAGTATCTAACAACTTGTACCTTATTTGTTTGGACTTAATCTATTTGTATTGTATATTTTTTATTTAACAACATTTATTTCCTTTTCCTAATTCCTAACCCTTAGGTTTTATTCGAATGAGGATGCGAGCAATCACATATGTCTATTCCGTCGTTACGGCCATGCATGTGTGATTTTGTCCGCCTTGTTGGTTTATTACTTTTTGGTGAAAAGATTAGAAGATCCATACCCTATATCACTCTTCGTCCTAACCCTTGGTTTTACTCGAGTGAGGGAATTGAATGCAATCATGTATGTCAATTCCATCGTTATAGATGTGTATATGTGGTTTGTCTCCCTTGCTGGTTTACGACTTTTGGTAAAGACTACTAGTCCTATTCTTTAGCTTATTCGAGTTAAGGTTCGAATGCAGTCATATGTGTCTATCCTATCGTTATGGGTATGTATGTGTGATTTTGTCACCTTATCTGGAATATTGGTACCAGTAGAGATTGGAAAGAGTGATCAAACCCTTTAAGCCTTTTAAACCCAATTTACCTTTATAAACTTGTTACTCCTTATCTTTAGTGGTGGATATGTGTATCCTTGCCAAGTTTATGATAGAATACTCATTACGACTGAGAAATTGAGCTAATTAGTTAAATGTTACAACATAGATTAGTTGAGCGAATTGAGAGTTTTCATTTTCCTATTTCGTGAGGTGTTTGGTTGTGTATTAGTAATTGAACAAATAAATGCTTAAAGGAAAAATCCTTAACTACGGTTAGGATACATTTTCATAAATTTTCTAAAGTCTACTTGAGGACAAGTATGATTCAAGTGGGGGATATTTGATGATATCAAACAATGTCACTTTTATAGCATCATTTATCTTATGCTTCTTACCCATTTCGTATAAATGATTGCATGAATTAGTATTTAATTGCTTAAAGTTGTTATTTACAGTAATTATAGAGTAATTGGTGAAGATATGCTTAAAGGCACACATTTTAGAGCTTAAATGAAGAGTTCGAGATAGTCTACTGATCTGACAGCCAATACGCCGTATTATTCTAGACCTATACGACGTATCCAAGAATTTGACGAATTATAAGACCATTACCTGACTTTGAAGAATATGCCGTATCCACATAAACGATACACCGTATATAATACTTTGGTCAACGAAGAAGAACCAACTGGTTTTACACCAATACGCCGTATGCATCAAGAAGATACGACGTATATGTGCCTGCATTTCACAAATAACCACGAAGAGTTGAAACCCAATACACCGTATCTTGATGACTTAATACGCCGTATCGAAGGTTAAACATTAAAAGATTCTGAAAGATATCAATCATGGTCCTTACTCCAAGAAATCCGCAATACGCCGTATCTCACATCGCCCGATACGGCGTATCGATTAATTTCCAGACTCTATAAATACAAAACCCTAAACTCAGTTTTAGGTATGCAAGTGAAGCCCTAAACCACCAAGTCGACTAGCAGACGAATAAAAGAGCATAGAAGGTCAGAAAAGAGCCTCAAGTTCATATGAAAACTCTTGTAATCTCCGCACAACCAAATATGTGTTCGGTTAAGGTTTCTTTTCTTTAATCGTTCATATATGAAACCGTGTGTATTTTTACAATGACTATCGGCTGATACCTTTAGGTATCAGCCATGTTTATGAAGGTTTAATGTTTGGTTTATTTATATCGATTGCTTAATTTATCGTTGATTGTTTATTATGTTTATTAATTTATACTTGTTTATGTGCTTAAGTATGCGACCTATCATTCAATTGGGTCTAGTCCTACATATTTAATGCGCTGCAACTTCGATATTGTTTGGGCGTAGGCTAAAAGTTCGAGATAGCTTTCCATATCCGCAATTTATATATCTAGAATCATAGGATCATAAATATTGACCTATCTTTACCAATTGTTTAAGGGAATAAGTTGTTCTAACAGGCGACCTAGTATAACGTTCTGCTCCCTTTGGTAAAGACTCGGAGAGTTGACTACTAGTATATAAAGAGCCGTTAAGCAGTAAGTGGGTAAAGTCTCGATGAGCTAGGGTTCAATAAGATCCCCATTATTAATCTCCTAAGATAGATTATAATCAGTAAATAGGATGATTTATGCGGATGCGTTTAATTGTGACAGAATTATCATGTCTAGGTTTTAGGAAAAAGTACCGCCTAAATCTATGAATGATATGCCGCCTCGAGATAAGCACTCATTGCACTAAATAAACAAACCTGCGTTTTATTAGATTATTCATGGTTGATATGTTTTCCTTACATTAGTGTTTGACCGCTCCTCTATTGTTTGATCATCTTATTATGTGTGTTTATCGCTTTACTTGTCATAAAAACCCTAGGTTAGATAACCCAAACCTATGCCAGTCTCTCAGATTGAAAACCCCTCTTATCCGTTAGTTTTAGGGTTAACTTAGGTACATCATATATTAGATTAATTTAGTACTAACTTAGTTAATTAAAATAGTGATAATTAAGAATTAACGCTCTCGCTCTTAGTGATCGACACCCTACTTACCAACGAAGCTACATCTGATCGGGTACATTGCCCGTTTGTGTTGTTTTAGGTATAATCAGCAAAATATAAATAATAAAACTTGATACATAAAATAACAACCTACACGACGACACATCAATTGTATAATATTTATTTATGTGTGTTTATTAACTGAGTGAAAATGACTAAGTCAATTTGAAGTTGGAACCAAAACAGGGTGTTTATTTTGGCTTATGGTTCGTTTGGTTTCGGGCTTATGTTTCATAACCTTGGTTTTTGTGGTTTACTTTATAAATTTTTGACTTATTTTCAAACTTTTTGGCTTATATAAGCTAATTGTGATATAATAAGCTTATATAAGCTGGAAAGTTTCAAAATAAGCCACAAAAAGTAAACTTATGAAACATATCCTGAAACTAAAAAAACGCATAAGCCGACCGAGATATACACCCTCTTTGTGTTTATGTTGGTAAATTCACTTTCGTGAAAAACTGCACTTTTTTTTAAATTTGTTTTCTGAGTATGTAGAACTAATGTTCATGCACCAGAAATGACAGTTAATGAAACTCTTGATTTTTCAGCGAGTTGTGAGGGAGTTGGATCTCGATATGGTACTCAATCCATAGTTTACCATTTTGCATTTAACCATATTTCTGAAAACCTGTTACAAATAACTAATATGTTTTAGAATTGTTGATTGAGTAGACGAGAGAAAGAAGCTAGAATATTTCTAGAACCAAAAGTTGACCTCTTCATGAAGGTATAGTGGCAGGATATCATATTACCAATAGCGACGTTCATAGGTTTTCATACTCCATTAGTGTTCATTGATCTTTTCAATATTCAAGCTACCGTAGTGGAAGGTGTAGAGAACAATATAATAACTGACTACATTGAAACCAAATGATAAGAGGAATATTTGGAGAACAGAAAAAGAGACTCACAACAGGTAAAGTTTGTTACTTAGTTATGAAACTGTGGAATACAACTGTGATTGGCCTAACAATTTATTTAAAATAGGAGAGATGATCGTTGGACCAACAAAGGCACTATTTATGGACGAGATATCGTCAGGCTTAGACACTTCAACAACATTTCAAATAGTCAAGTCAAGAAGAGATTTGCTGTCAGTTTAGGATTAAAAATTCACACAAAACCTTCTCCTTAAGTCCTTTATTCTGTCATATCATTTTTTAGCATACTTATTGTAAGGGTTGTATATGATGTCAAATGTTAATTGTATTTTTTAGAAAACAGCCACAAACAAAATCAACAAATGAAAACAAACTAAACGCAAAGCCTAAAACAACCACGAAAGCCCTCGCCCCGCATCAAAGCGTGGGCATACATCCTCGTTATCCAACAAGTCCCATGTTGGAGCTATTTGATGTAGGGGTGTGCATTGTTCAGTTATTAAACCAAATAAACCGAAAACCAAAACTGAACCGAACCGGAATAAACGAACCAAACTTATAACAGAATCGAATTTGCCAAAATCGAACCGAAGCGAATTAAATATTTGGTTTTTGCTTTGAATATGGTTTTGGAAATCTAAATCGAAAACCGAATTCAGATACATATATACATTTTTTTATATATTCATATATATGAAAAATCATTTAAATTTTATTCTAATGTAAAAAAAACACTTTTTAAGCTTGCAATTTTTATTTTCTTCTAAAAACCTATATAATTAAATAAAGAAAAAAATATAAAATAGAATTTAAATTTTATTCGGTTTGGGGTCTTTCGGTTCGGTTTAATCTAATTTGAATTCGGTTCGGTTCAATTTTCGATTATACTCATAATTTTTTTAACCGAATCAATAAACTGAACAATCCGATAACCGAACCGATCAACACCTGTTTCACTTTGTTTGACTTTGAAATAGTAGGAAACTTTTAGACAAACCAAAATATTGGTCCATTAGCCCATATTTATTTCGACAATTGCCCAAACATAATTTTGTTGTTTCTAGCCTACTGATAAGTGACAACCCTAAATGTGTGATTAACGAGGTATTTAGTGTCCATGCGTTGCGGCGGGGCTATTTTTATTTGGTTTCATGTTTATCATTCTCCGGAGCCTAATATTCGATAACTTTTGCATGCGGAAAATGAAATACGAACATGACTTACCACATAATTATAAGAACAATTTTAGAACATTTGTTTGACTAATATTTTAACTTTTATATAAAAGACAGAAATCAGGAACCGTGCAATGTCAGGTTGACCCGGTGTTTTCTGGCGGGTTTTGGCAGGTAGACCCGGTCCAACCTTTTAATTATGACTGCCCCACTCACCTTCTCCTCCACTTCACGCGCCTTTACTCACATAGCTTCCCACTCATATTCTTTACCTTCTCCACTCAAACTCACACACTCCTCCTTCCCACTTCACTTGCTGTCACATACCCTTTTACTTTTCTCTCAGAGTTTATAGAATCCAGGTGGCTTTCTCTCTTTTTACATGATGGCTATCTGGATTCCATATTCTCTATTGTGTATATGGTGTTGATGACATCAAATAACGTCACTTTATTATATCATTTATCCCATCTGTTTTTCCCACTTTTTATATAATTATTGCATTATTTGGTACTTAATTGCTTTAAAGTTGATAAATGCAGTAATTCAGGAGTGTTTTGTGAAGACAGGCTAAAAGGCGCATAATTTGGAGCTAAAATGATGATATTTGAAGATTGCTGAAATTTCACCAATACGCCGTATCCAACTAAAAAGATACGGCGTATTTGTGCCAAGACTTCACAAGAAAACGCGTTTGACCAATTCCCAATACGGCGTATCCATGCAGTCTACATATGCCGTATCCATGAAGAAAACTATTCGAAGATACAGTAAATCAAGTAAATTGGGAATGATATCACTGATTGATTTGAACGTAGCGCGCACTCCAAAGAATCCAGCCTAATACGCGGTATCGACCTTGCCAGATACGACGTATCGAGTCTTTTTCATATTCTTTATACCATACTCACTAAAAGATGAATTTTAGAAGAGAAGATCAACCACCAAGGTCAAGCATTGATCACGACTCCATAGAAGACATCGTGTAATTTTTACTCTCTTAATAGTTCGATTTAAATTGTTTGATTATGCTTTTTGTTGATCCCACTTAAATAGATCTTGCTTAGCTTGTAAAAGGCTTAGTTGTATTGAATAAATCCAAGACAACTATGATAGAAACTTTGATTGAATATATCAAAGACTATGCGGAATCTAGTCTATGCTATTAAGAAGAATAAGCAATAAAACAATAACAAACAAGATTGTATAATACCAAACTTTCAGCCTCAATATATTAATACGAACACTCTTAATAGTGTTAGGGTTATACAAAACCTTGAAGCTATAACAAAATGATTTCTAGATGATATATGAAGAATGAGATATTGAGATACTAACCTACATGCCCTAGGGTCTCCTTTTATACACCAAGGAACCCTAATGGGCTTACAACGCGTTTTCTATCCATACATATCTTTTCCTAATATATCTCATTCTTATCACATCAGCAATACTAACATATAACTAACAATACTAACTTATAACTGACAGCAGAACTCTTCTAGCAGTAGTAACTTTACAACTAGCAGTAGTAATGACTTAGAGTATTTCCTGCAATCTTCACCAGTAGTAGAAACTATAACCAGCAGTAGTAATCTTCATAACTAGCAGCAGTAACTTAAACTAGCAGTAGTAACAGTTAAGAAGCCTTTTATTCTCAACAATCCTCCCCTAAAGTTAATATTCATCATATTAATCATCAAGTTTCTTCAATAAAATCTTCTTAATCTTTAGGAGGATGTATTCAATCACTCTTCTACTTCTTAAGCTGTGATCTTGTAAATCTGAGAAGTTTATAAGCCATTTCACACTCGTGATCAACTTCTAGTCTTCTACTCAACATCCTTAAAAGTATTTCTTTTGTAAGAGGGTATTTATTTTCAACCATCATGTGAATAGTAATTCCAATATCCATCAATAATACATGAACTCCTCATGAATCATATAACCTCCAGCTTATCAATGTGTAGTTTTGTTAAGCTTTCCAGATTTTATCTTCCTCACTTGGCTCAAATAGAGTTATAAGATCTCCCCAAAGTAATCTGTCATATCCTTCTAGACTTGTTATCTTAAATCTTTCCTTTACCAGCCTGTATAGATCTAACACATCTTGTCTGTCAAAATCATCAAGCATTGCAGTGAATATCTTGTAAAATTTAGTACTTCCATCAGCCCTGATGATCTCATAATACATCTTGTCTTCTGTTAGAATGTGTGTCTTCCAGTCAACTATTGGATATTTTGTAGATAATGATTCAACATTGACAGCTTCATCATCTCTTGGAACTATCTCTAAACAAAGTTGAAGTTCTGCCTTTTCTGCATCATCCTCTAGTTTTTGCCTCTTGACACTTTCTTCATCAAGTTCTTCACCTGCTCTTTTCTTACTAACTGTTTCCTTTCTACTGCTTTTAGTTTTCTTTCCACTGCCTTCCACCACCTCTGAATCCATAGGAACAAATGAATTCACCCTCTTCATTTCTTTGTCAAACAACATCTGAATTTCTTCAAAACTTTTGTTCTTCAACTGAGTGTGTTTGTATCCAGCCATGTTTCTCAGATAGGTAGACATTTGATTCCTCTTTTGTGCTTTAGTTGGTGGTTTTCTTCTGATCTTTTCAGCTCTAAGCTTTGCAAAGTGCTTCTTCCTTTTGTCCATTAACTCTACAAACAATCTTGACCTCTCTTCAATGGTCAATTCTCCCTGTTCTTCTGCTTGTAGTCTCTGAGCTAACTCATAATCTGCCTCCATCATAGCTTGAGTATTATCCCATGAAATTAAGTTAGCCTCTTCTTCTCTTTGTATTGTAACCCTTTCTTCTTCTTCTAACTCAGCCTCTAATTCTTCTGCAAGTCTTTTAGCCACTTCTTCATCAAACTTGATCTGATCCTTTTTCTTTAATGGCTTCTCTGGTTCAATCATTTTGGCTTTTCCCTTGTCTTTTAGATCATGTTGTGAAGGAGGTACTGCTTTTCTTGTTCCAGACTCACTAGGTTCTTGCATAGTCACTCCTCTTGTTGGTCTAGTAGCAGGCTCACTAGATTTTTCTTTTGATCCTCTTTCTTTTGCTTTTTCTTTTGATTTCTCACTTCTCATCTTCATAAGTGTCTGAGCAATTATGAGATCTTCATCTTCAATAACAGTTGTTGTTGTTGGAGGAGTACTTGGCTCAGCAGTACTAACAGATACACCAGCAGTAGTAATTGGTGCACTGTTGTTACGATAGTGAAATCTCAAGTGGAGTACTCGGGATAGAGTAAAACGAAGAGGTGCTTCCGTGCCAAAACACTATAAATCTTGGTGTCTTGGTTGATCGTTCCTTTCTCTATCTAATTTTTGTTATTGCTTACAAATTATTCATTATATTAGATTATTTAGTTTGTGATTAAATATTGTTATGTGATTGACATATAAACACGAGTTCCTAAACAATTCTCTAAGCAAAGTTTTTAAAAAACGTAAATTAACACATAAACTATTCAAACCTCCACCTTTTGTTCTCTAGTTTCCTACAATTGGTACTAGAGCAAGGTCACTCAAGATCTTTAAAATATATTGTATTTTAAAGCTTGGAATTCGATATATGGATTCCGTCAACTATCTAAAGGCAATCTATGCAAAACACCACTTTTTGAACAGTGATGAGTTTTATTTATTAGAAAAATAGAATTCGAGACATGTTTAAATCAAAAGATCTAGATATTTGGCATGTTATTACAAATGGTGATTTTCAACCTATTATTCAAAATCCGGAAACCAAACTTAATGAGGTTGTCCCTTTTGAAAAATAAACTGATGATCTTAAAAGAAGGCTTGCAAAAAATAATGAAGCTAAAATGGTTATTTACAATGCTTAGCCCAAGAAAAAGAATATGAACGAATTTTCATGTGTAAACGGCAAATGAAATTTTGGAAGAAACTTTTTTAAATCACCCCCATCAGGTAATAACCAAGTCAAAAAAATAAGAATCGACCTTTTGGTTCAACAATATGAACAATTCGTCATTTCCGAAGACGAATCTATAGATATGCTTTTTTGCTAGATTAAATACTATTAGTACTAGTCTTAAATAGCTCATGATAGATGGGTTAATCTAGTAAGAACTCCACGTAAGGAAGTTTCCTTAGGCGCTCTACATCCTAAAGGAGAGCAAAGTCACGACGATTGAAGAGTCAAAAGACCTTAACATCACTATCTCTTGTTGACTTTCATTGAAACCCTCAAAGTCATGAGATGATCAATTAAGATAGATTTCCGAATAGTCCACAAAGCAAAAGTTGGAAGGAAATCTCTTGCTTTAAAGGCTAAGAAAGAATCTAGTGATGAAGAGTGTTCAACTTCCGGTAGTGAAGACGAAGAGTACGTCATGGCGGTAAGAAACTTCAAGAAGTTCTTTAAGAGAAGAGGTAGATTCGTGAGACAACCTCAGAACGACAAAAAGACCTTTCAAAGAAGCCGAGTCGACAAAAACGGCAAAAGTGAAAGGAAGTGCTTTAGATTTGGAGATCCAAATCATCTTATTAGAGAATGTCCAAAGCCACCGAGAGACAAGAACCAAAGAGCATTTGTTGGAGGTTCTTGGGAGCATAGCGGTAAAAGAAAGATGAGAAAAAAAATCCAAGACGAGACATGTCTTGGTAGCTCAAGCACCATTAGGATATGTTCCGAAACTTCTTACTTTAGTGATGAAAACTCCATCAATTGATGATTTAGCCTTAGACAATGAATAGATAAATTGTGCAAAATGATTTCAATGATAAACACTAAGAAACCCAAAGTTAAAAGCTATAAGAATATCTAGAAAATAACTTAGAGATTAAAAGATAGATTATCCACACTCCCGAGAAAAATAAGGGAGTTGATCTCGATTGTGCAAAGTGTCATACACTATAAAATTGAAATTGAAAAATCCAAGAAGAATCTAACTATATTAAAAAACAAAAAAGTTTTTTTTATTTGAAAAGAGTAACACAATAGCTATTTAATGAAATGTTATTTAATCCAAAACCCTTCGTGATAAATAGGTTTAGGTTTAATTCATGGAAGTAAAAAATAAACATCATCTAGTAGTGAACTAAGGAAATAAAATTTGTGAAAGCTCAGAAAAAGACATGTTCTGATGGAGGTCCCATAATTATAGGCGGGGCCCCTTAATGATACCGGTCCGGCGGCCCCCAAAAACAAATGGACCGCCACCCAGTTAACCCCAGGATCTGAGATAACTGTGACTTTTCAAAAATCCATTTGGGTCCTATACCAACACAACATAATTGTAAAAGAATCAAAGTTCTCGTTGCCTAGTGACAATGAAGTTAAACAATTCTATAAGCCATTGTCAAAACCCAGAGTTAGATTTTCGAAACCTAATTTTAGATCTAAAACTTTACCTCCTAGAAGAGTCAATAATAATTATTCTCGTCCTAAAACACCACAACCTAAAAGACAATGGTTGTCACATAAACCAACCCATGGATTTCTCGGTAACTTGGACACAACTTTCTACAAAATCAAAGTTACGATGCATGGGAAATGTGTCCTTCCATTCACAGCATGCGAAACCCCAAACAGATTGCATCAAATCAAGGGATGTTTGGCACTAACAACTTTTGACCCATGAGAGGATTGGTGACCAGGAATGTTTGAGTTATTGTCATATATAAATAGATATGCCATGAGTCAATTTGGAACCCGACACTAATCAAGGATAACGGATGTTCAAACACCGTATGATGGGGAACCAAAACAAGCTCTTCACACTTACAAGTCATACATGTAGGTAACTTACTTTTGGTATAATCTTCGGCGGGAAAACCCGACGAATGGATCAAGGATAGCGGATGTTCCAAACATATGACGGGCAACCGAAAGCTCTTCTCCACTTACAAGGCATACAATGGAGGTAACGTTATTTTTGGTAGTAATCTTCGCGGTAACATCATTGGCAAAGGTACGATTTCTAATGACTCTCTTAAAATAGATAATGTAGAACATGTTGATAATCTAGGATTCAACTTGCTAAGTATAGGACAAATATGTGATAATAAGTGTAGAGTAACTTTTTCTGAACATGATAGTGAAATCACTAAGGACGGTAAAGTGATAGGTAGAGGTATTAGGAAGAAAGGCTTATATGTGATGAAATTAGGAAATAAGCCTAAGGATCAAATTTGTCTAGCAACGATTGATGATAATTCCACTTTGTGGCATAGGAGATTAGGTCACGCAAATATGCGTCTCATTCAATCGTTAGCTTCTAAGGAATTAGTTAGGAACCTACCTAAGCTTAAGTTTGATCAACATTTTTGTGATGCTTGCAAAATTGGAAAACAAGCTCACGCTAGTCACAAAGCTAAGAATGTAGTCTCAACGACTAAATGCTTAGAACTTCTCCATATGGATCTTTTTGGTCCATCCGCCGTACGGAGCTACGGAGGAAATCGTTACACCCTAGTCATAGTAGATGACTACTCTAGGTATACTTGGACTAGATTTCTTAAGAATAAAACCGAAGCTTTCGATCAATTCGAAATATTTAGTAAGAAAATCCAAAATCAATTAGGATGTACAATAGTGTCAATAAGAACCGACCACGGTAGAGAATTTGATAATGAAGTGCAATTTGGAGAGTTTTGTAATGCCAATGGTATTACTCACAACTTCTCGGCTCCACGCACTCCTCAATCAAATGGCGTGGTTGAAAGGAAAAATAGGACACTTCAAGAAATGAGTAGAACAATGTTGAACGAGCAATCGTTACCACAAAAGTTTTGGTGTAACGCCGTAGATACTTCAACATATATTCTCAACCGAATCCTAATTAGAACCATCCTAGGAAAAACACCTTATGAAATCTTGAGAGGTAGGAAACCTACTCTTGACTATTTTAGAGTGTTTGGAAGCAAGTGCTTCATTCTAAACACTAAAGACTACCTTACCAAGTTTGACCCAAAGTCTTACGAAGGTGTCTTTCTAGGTTACTCCCAAAATAGTAAAGCCTATATCATTCTTAATAAACACACTAGGAAAATCGAAGAATCACTCAACGTGACATTCGATGAAACTCCTCCACCCTCTAAGACATCACCCTTGGTGGACGATGACTTAGATGAAGAAGAAGCTATTAGGGAAATCGAAAAGAAAAACCTAGAAAATGTTGTTGAGGATGAAACTTTAGAGATTGACGAAATAGTCAATATTAAGGAATCTAGGAACCATCCCCTAGAAAATGTCATAGGAAACCTCAACCAAAGAACCCTTAGATCACAAGCCCAAAACCAAAGTAACTTTTATTGTTTTATCTCTACCATAGAACCTAAGAATGTGAATGAAGCCTTAGGAGATGAAAGTTGGATAGTCGCCATGCAAGAAGAATTAAATCAATTCATTGCTAACGACGTTTGGGAGTTAGTTCCACAACCTAAGAATATGACAATTATAGGAACTAAGTGGGTGTTTAGAAATAAGTTAGACGAGAACAGTGTTGTTTCTCGAAATAAGGCTAGATTAGTTTCTCAAGGATACAACCAACAAGAAGGCATCAATTATGATGAAACTTATGCCCCGGTTGCTAGACTTGAGTCTATTAGGATATTATTAGATTATGCTTGCGCCTTAGATTTTAAATTATTCCAAATGGATGTAAAAAGTGCATTCTTGAACGGTTTTATCAATGAGGAGGTATACGTGGCGCAACCTCCTGGATTCATTGATTTTGAAAACCGGATCATGTTTACAAATTAAAGAAAGCTTTATATGGTCTTAAACAAGCACCCAAAGCTTGGTATGATAGATTAAAAGCTTTTCTTATTAAACATGAATATAAAATGGGAATGGTAGATAACACTCTTTTTACTAAGAAGAAAAGTTCAAATCTCATCATTGTTCAAATATATGTAGATGACATTATATTCGGTTTGACATGTCAAGACAAGTGTGATGAATTTGCCAAAATCATGCATGACGAGTTCGAGATGAGCATGATGGGTGAACTTAATTTCTTCCTTGATTACAAATTAAACAAATGGAAGACGGTATATTCTTTAATCAATCTAAGTATATTAAAGAAATGCTTAAGAAATTTGGTCTAGAAGATTCTAAACCAATGAAAACTCCCATGTCCTCCGATACTAAACTCATGAAAGATGAAGAGTGTGAGTCGGTAGATAGTACCAAGTATCGAGGCATGATAGGTAGTCTATTATACCTAACGGCAAGTAGGCCCGATATCATGTTTAGTGTCTGCCTTTGTGCCCGCTTTCAAGAGGCTCCCAAAACCTCTCACCTTGAAGCGGTTAAGCGTATCTTCTGATACATTAAAGGCACTACGCACTTAGGATTATGGTATCCTAAGGGGACCGGCATAGAAACCATAGTATATGCCGACTCTGATCATGCGAGAGATTATGTGGACCGAAAGAGCACTAGCGGTATTTGTACGTTTGTGGGATGTTGTTTGACATCTTGGTTCTCGAAGAAACAAACCGCTCTTGCTATATCCACTACCGAAGCCGAATACGTAAGCGTCGGAAAGGCATGTCAACAAGCACTATGGATGAAACAAGCTCTCATCGACTATGATGTACGACTCGACGACATTCCCATCATGTGCGACAACAAAGGCGCGATTGACCTTAGCAAAAACCCGGTGCAACATTCTTGTACCAAACACATCGAAATACGTCACCACTTTCTTCGTGATAATGTCCAGAAAGGACATATCTCAATCGAAAAAGTGTCGTCCGTCGACAACATCGCCGTTTGCTCTGGGATAGTCAAATCTTTATTTCAAAAAATATGGTAAGTTAATTACAATACATTTTTTGGTAAACTATCAACCATCAATGGAATTGATATGTCTTTACCAAATAACGTTTGCTTTTGGACTAGCTAATGCTTCATTGACATAACATGGTGCATTGATAACGCCAATATTTTTTAGCAAACTATCATCAAACGAGATTTTGAAGTAGTCTTTACCAAGAAACTGTTTGATCTTGGGACCTAGCTAACTCTTCACCATGAAGTAGGGTGAGTTGAGAACCCTACAATTTTTTGGTAAATTGTCAACCATAAACGGATTTGAGAAGTCTTTACCACAAGTCGTTTGCTTATGGACTAGTCAGTTCTTATGCCTATTAAGCTTGGTGAACTGATGACTATTTGTTGTGTGGTGGTTAGACAACACTCAAACCCTTCTTATCTCCATTTACCTCATCAATTCTCATCAATCTTTTTTGCTCAATCAATCTGATCAAATCAAGGGCAGCATAACTTTCTCTTTCAACTTCCATCCAAGAATAAAGCACCCTTGCAATAAATCCTTGGAAAGAAGGATGATCTTATTGCAACTAAGCATGTGGATGACTATCCCAATCTTTAAGTTTTTGTATATAAACTCCACAAGCTTCATAAACACTCTCCAAGTGAACAATCTCCCCAATCTTGTTGATCCACCCAGAAAATCACTTTATCATTTTCATTTCTTGTGAGGATTTCCATCATAAACTTCAAATCTCCCCAAAGAATTAACTCAATTCCTTCTAATGTAACTTCTGAATACTGCTCCATCACTAAATCATACAAGTGAAACAAATCTTGCCTATCAAATACATGCAATATCTCCAATAAATAGTTGAATGCCCTAAAGTTTCCATTTGCTCTATAGATAACAAGATAGTCCCTATATGGTGATGATACCTTATCCAACCTAGCAATGACAGATTTTCATCCCCATTAATGTTTCCATCTATCTATAGTACCTTCAAAGGGAACATTCTCAAGCATTTCTGTGTTCAACATCACTATTAACATTTGGTTGTGAGCTCGTTTTCATTTCCTTGCATCACTTTAGATGACCACCTTTTCTCTTCTTTTTACCCTACTCTATCACATCTACCTTAGCAGGTACCTTTGCTGTGTCTTCAGTCTTTGGAGTTTCTTCAACAACCCTCTTCTGTAAACTCTTCTGATTAGGGTCTTTTACTCCTTCATTCATCTCCTTAATCCTTCTCTCATCCTCAGTGGGACTAACAATAGTGAAACTTCATCACAAATATAAGGAAAAAACCTTTTCACTTTCTCATACAAAGCTTGTATTTCTTCAAAAGTTTTGTTCTTCAGGTCTGAGTGTTTCTTGTTTCCAACATGCTTTAGATAAGTCATCATTTGATTCCTAAGCTGAGTTCTTGTAGGTGGTCTATTCCTTATTGCAATTGCTCTTTGTTCTGCTAGAAACCTTCTTTGAGCTGCAATTGTATCATGAAGGAACTTGCTCTTCATCCATAGTGAAACTTCTCTCTCTCTCATCTTGAAGCTTAGAGCTAGAAGTCTATCCACTTCAATCTTGGCTTGGAATAAAATCATACTTATTTGAAAGGGCAGTCTTTATAGCTTCTTCTTCAGCTAGCTTTTTAACTTCTTCTTCTGCTTCCCAATCTTCTTGTACCTTTCTAGCCATCTCTTCATCCCTAGCAAGTTGCTTAAACTTCTTTTCAGCTTCAGGAATACCTTCAGATTCAGTATCAGACTCATCTTCCTCTTCAATTTTCTTTTTCCCTTTATCTTTTGGATCAATCTTTGGAAGAGGCTTTAATGTCAATAATGATCTGGTTGAAGTAGGTCTAGGTCTCTCAGTCTCTTCAACATCTTTAAGTTCAACTCTTTTCTCCTTTTCTCTTGAAACTGCTTTGGCTTGGCTCATGTTGAGAAGAACCTGAGCAATAGTTTCATCATCTCCAAACATTGTAGGAGTAGTTGTTGGAGTGGTTGGAGTAACACTTTACTTCTTTTATCAGATTCGAATCACAGTAACCTTCATCTGGGCTAAACGTTACTATCTTTACCTTGTCAGTATTTAATTTGGGTCTGTCATACGAACCATTTTGTCGGTCAGTACAAACATTTTATGTTGGAGCATTACTAAGATCATCTTCAGTACTAACTTTGTCATCAGCAGTCTCCTTCTCTTCATTCACTACATCTCTTGTCCTCCCCACATCTTGAGCATCTTCAGTATCCATATAGTCCAATGTACATCAAGACGCCATCAAATAATGATCATTAAGGACTGAGGCTTCAGCTTGGCAATTTTCCTCCCCTGTTTAGAAAAGGACACCTTGATTTTCTTTCCTCATCTTTTCTTCAAGGATACACTCTCCATCCAAGCTCTGGGTTGTAATAAAACAGGTTAGCTTTCTTCTTAAGCTTCTTAGATTTATGCCTTTACGTGTCTTATTCTTGGCTGATTGTAACCTGTACGACAAAGAGATACCACGATCATGACACCACTTTGGAGTGTCATGTCATCCTCATTCCCTGAAAGGGAATTATCACTAGATGACTGACCTTCATGATTCCCACCAGAACTCTCTGGAATAGAATCAGGAATATGTGTAGAAGGTGAAGGTCTAGGGGATGGGTCAGTATGAGGCTTTGGTCTGCACTTGGGTGAGGAGGAGAGGGTGTGGGTTGAGGTTCAGATTGTCTTTCTGAAGCTTCACCCTCATCCTCAGTTGGTTGAACCAACATAGATTCAAACAAAGGTGTGACATTCCCTGAAAAATGTTTTCCCTTTTTAACCATAAAAGAGAAAACTTTACTAGTCAAAGCATTAATAGGGAAGTGGTCTAAAGGCACAGGCACATTCTTTAGCTGTTTATCCAAAAAGACTGAAATAAATCTTGGATACATAACAAACTTTTTCTTTGCATCCAAGTGTCTCATCATACCATCAAAAATTAATTTAGAAAAATTATATTTCTGATTAGTGGCTAAGCAAATCACTGCTGTGGCAATATTAGTGGGAATTTGATCCCAAGAAGTACTTTTAGAACTAATGCAGTGATTCATAGTATGAAAAAGAAATCTCCACTGGGGTGAAAACAGGGCTTTGTTAAAAGTTAAAACAGTTAGGTCCCCCTCATACCCCATTAGCTGAATAGCATCAAATATAGCCTGATTATGCAAAGAATCTATCCCATCAGCATCATCAAAAAGAAGATCACTTCTTATTGATGCCTCTGAGATATTCACAGGCTTGCCAGCTACTTTGGCAGTAATATACCTAACATTGTTGATTATTTTGGATTTAGCAGACATCCAAAACTGTTCAACAAATGTAGTAGAGACTACAGGACTTACAGTGAGAGCATAGTGAATGGAGCTTCGTGTAAGAAAGTCTATAATCTCATGAAAATCTGTATTCCCATCAGTCTTTTCCAAGTAAGCGACCATGTTGTGTTTAGCACAAGATTCAAGAACAGCCATATGTGTAGAATTTATGATCGTCGGTGATTAAAAGATTAGGGTTTGTTAGAAGAGAGCGATTAAGAGAGATTACGTGAGTAAATTGTGCAATTGAGATGGGTTTATATAGGTTGGACAAACCCAAAAGCAAAGAAACCATTACAATTTACACTTTAGACCCTTGGCAGTATTTTCTCCAACGGCTTTATAGCGGTACTATCTTTGCCCATAGGTACTAACTTTGCACTATCGGTACTAACTTTTGTCAACCAAAGAATAAACAAGTCTGGAAACAAGAGTTCTTCAATACCATCTATATATCTTTCCAATGACTCTCTAAAACCCAAACAACTTCATGAAATTCATCACTATGGTTAAAATCCATCTGCTTAAAATATTTTATACAAACTGTACAACAAATCATCTGGCCTCCCCTCAATTGTAGCTACAGATTCAATAATCCAATGCTAACCACCAAAAATTAAATCTAGTGACATCAAATCCTTTGGTGAGAAGGTTTGTAACATTATGATCAGTGTAAATCTTGATAACTTCTATCAGTCTTTTCTCATAGCAATATTTTATAAAATGAAATCGAATCTCAATATGTTTGGTCTTAGAATGAGCAACAAGAT
>BQNB010019185.1:46893-67180 GCA_026074375.1 Tanacetum coccineum
TGCATACTACAATGGTTCCTGTACAAGTAAAGATACTGAAGATCCAAGCTGGAGTACAAGTTTCAAGACAAGGAGAACTCGGAAGACAACTTCAGCTTTGGAAGCGCTTTGGAAGACTTTATTTGTGTTGTATTTCTACATGATAGGGACATTGTAAGTAATTCCGTATGTCCACATATTGGGGGAAGATTGTTGGCCTTAAAATATGGTGACATATCTGGAATTACAATAGTTTAGTTATAGTGTGATACGTAGGGACTAATAATGACAAGTTACAATAGTTAGGTGTTACTAGGACTATAAATACCCCCTCCATACTTCCATGGAGGGGTAAGGATAAACATTTGTCTCATAAGTATGTGTTATTTCTCTCTCTAGAAAACACACACACTCTTTCCTTTCTCTCTCTAATAAAATGGCTTACTTTCATTTCTATCCCCCCGACCTCCGGATCATTGTCTTTTGTTAGTGAAATCTTATTGTTAACATCCGTATCTTAAACGTAGCAAGAATGCTTCCTGAAGGCAACTTCTAGATCAGAGTCACAAAATTGTCTGACAGAAAACAGATTGTGTCCCAGTCCTTCCACATAGTATACCCTGGAGATCACACTTTCACCAATAACGTAGTCTCCATAACCCATGATAGCACCAAAGTGGTCATTCCCGAATCTAACTGTCCCGATGAACTTTTTCACGAAATTCCTGAGCCGCGAGCGATCCCCCGTCATATGTTTTGAACAGCCTAAGTCCAAATACCAAAGGATGATTTGTACAACCTACATTTGAAAATAGACAAAGATGGAGAGTTTGGAAAGTTGGATCCCCAATTGTGGTTGGGTTCCCTTGGGTTAGCATAATCAATCGCTGACACTTTGTTAGGTTTAGTGGGCCTAGTTAAAGAGCACTGTTCTCCTAAAGTGAATGCTCTTCCGGTGGGCATCCATTGATAACCTACAGTGGTAAGTATGTTGCCTGTTGGTTTCCATACTTGCTTGACTTGCTTAGGTTTCCAAACTTGCTTAACTTTACGCATAACATTTTTAACAGAGGGGGATGCATTCACAGAGTGCAAATAAGTAACCACACACATATCATGATTTGCAGAAATTAAGCATTTGTTACATGTTTGGCAAACAGAATGAGAATTCGAATTAATTACAGTATGCTTAGAGCTAATACTAGAATCAACACGATTTGTGGTTTTTAGACTAGACTTAATTGTCCTAGGGTGTTCTTCTACTTTCTTTATGTTGACACTCTTAGCCGACAAGATCCTATTTTTCTTGGTATTGCTCCTAGGCTGTGATCTGCTAGCATCAGTGCAACTGTTTACTCCTGTAGAAGGAGGCACAGGGACATTAGTCTTCTGACAGTTCAGTTGCTCTACAGGTTTGTGTGTGTTACTTTTTGACATTGCACATTGTTCCTCAAAAGTGACTTGCTTTTTCTTAGGTAAAGAGGTAGAAGCATGCTTGTTATCTCGTGTATTTAGGGCTTTTGGACAAGTGCCAATCACATATTCTAACAATTCCTGAGAGTGTTTGGTGTAACGGCAAGCTGATGCAAGTGAGCTATCTAATGGTCTTTCAACCTTAGCTTCCTCTACGATCTCGCGAAGGGTTTCTACACTTTCCTTAAGGTGTTTGAGATAAACTAGATGCACTTCCCTATTGTTCCTATTGCGAGGGGGAATAGGTTCAACATCTATAGCATACTTTCCTGGTGCAAGAACTTTTGGTTTTACTTGATCCTTATTGACACATGACAGCTGATTATGTATTTGGACCTTTAGACTCTCATTTTTAGTTAATAGGGCAGTTGTCTGTTCTAGATGCTTAGCACGCGTGATCTTAATAGAATCATACAATTCCTTATAATGCTGCTTAATCTTTCCATTTTCTGCCCTAAAAAGCTCATTTTGTTCTTGAAGAACATTGATTTTTTCAGTTAATTGAGTGATCTGAAAGTCTAAGGTCCTGAAATCAAGTGTACGGTCTGCTTCACTACGGGTTTCATTCAATTGAGAGATTTGCATTCTCAATTTTTTGATGGCGTTGTCTTTTCCTTGAATTGAGGCTTTCATCTTTTCGATTACAAAAACTGAGTCAAAATCAGGAACATCTCGAGTGGGTGGAGATGTGTCGTTTCTAAAACTTTCTTTAAGATTTTGATATTTTAACTGCAGATTTAAATGATTTACCTCAAGATTGGAAAACCGTTTTATTAACTCATCATGATTATCCTTTTGAATCTTATCACGTAAATTAGAAAGCTCAACTTCAAGTTCCAGACAACGTGCTTTAAGACTGGTGTGGGCATCATGCATTTCAGTAAAACTAGATACATTAAGCTCAGAATTCGTTGCAACATGGCAATACATCTTGTGAACAACCAATGAGCAAATTACATTTATTATTTGGCATAGAATATTTTTTGCTCAATCTATCATGCCTTACATCATTACAACATGTTGGTCAACCTCAGCTTCCAACTCTTCAAAAATTTCTTTCATTTCTTTAACTTCTTTTGTTAGAGCCTTTTGAATGCCCTCAAAATGTTCTTTAAGTGTTTTGAAAAATGGAATGACCTCGGTGAGATAACATGCCTTGGTTTGTTCAAAACCCCTTTCCCCTTCAGTGAGCCCCGTTGGTGTAATTCTCTTGTTACAGGTTTTTTCAAAGTCCGAAAAGAGTTGTATTAGTGCAAAAATGTTAATTTTTACTTGACTCTTTGTTGGAAGCACCCTTGGGACAAGCGTTGCAGGTGTATTTGGCGGATACACTGTCAACGCTTTGGTTGGTCTTGAGGCAGTGGTCTGCTCTTTGAGAGCTTCTGCTTTCATCTTGATGATGTCTTGAGACCAAAATATTTGCTCAGGGGTCAATTGCTTTTGTGGTGTGAAGGTCGCTAAATAATTCTCTTTTGGTAATCAGGTGTTGCAATCTTAACCCTTATGAGTCACCACTCAGGTTTTTTTTCCAAATTTTTTTTTTTATTTTTTTTATTAAAAATTTTTTTTTTTATTAAAATTTTTATTTTATTTTCAATTTTTTTTTTTTTTTTTTTTTAATTTTAATAAATTTTATAATATTTTTATTTTCTTTTTTTTTATTTTTGTTGTTATTTTTTTTTTTATTCAATTTATTTTTATTTTTTTTAATTATTTTTATAAAACATTTTATTTTTTTTGTTTTTTTTTTTAATTATTTTTTTTCTTTTTTTTTTAATTTTTGTTTTTTTTTTTTTTTTTAAAATTTTTTTTTGTTTTTTGTCATGCCATTTTTTTTTTTTTTTTTCTCCTAGTGATTTTAGCTATCTCTAGGGTATCCTCTGTGTTGTGCACTATAGCCAGGACATGATTGTTTTTGACATTCATAAACCATTAATATAGAGCATGTTGAACTTGCTTTACATGGGTGAGGCATAAGGGGTTCTTGTAACCAATAGCTACCTTATTCAGTTCATTATAATAGGGATTTGGTTTACACAACATGTTAACTGTTTGAAGAGACTGGTCTTGTTTGTATAATCTATCCTCGACATTTTATTTTAAAGCTTTCATGTCCAAAATTCTTCAGGTATTTGTTTTCTTTCTGTTTAAAATCCTTTTTCAAAGACGTAACTTCTTCTACCATTGACTTGTTATGGTTGATGGTAGAAGCAAGTTGCAATTTTACAGAATGAAGTTCCTTTTTCAAATTTTCTTCCTTAATGTTACGGTCAGTGATAACTATTCTTAATTGTTCATCAATCTTTTGTTCTCTTTCCGTTAATTCAAACCTGGCCCGTCTTTCATACAGTTTAACTTGTTCCTTATAAGTTTCAAGTTCAGCAGTTAGTGAATTATCAACTACTATGTTCCGTGTTGTTTTAGAGACAGACTGGGCATGAGGTTCACACATATCATTATATATCATCATGTATGCATCATTTGTAACAGAAGATACATTGCTTTGTACAACTGGCACTGCGTTGTCCTTTACATACTGATCATACGGAATCATATTACTATTACTCGTATAATCGGCATGTGAGTCAACAACGTAGTTTGGTTGTACATCGTCATGCATCTCGTGTTCTTCATGATGTTCACAAACAGCATCCTGATAGTGATCATGGTCGTGTACCTCAGATAGAATGTCCGAATCATACGACGGACCGGCTTCATCATAAACAGGATCTGCAGATGATAGATTAGCCATGAACATAGTTTGTGCCGTAGGTGCCTCATCAACATCAGAATCAAAAGCATCACAGTCATCAGCTTGAAACACATTATCCACATTGAGTGCTAAATCCTGAACAGGTTGCTCATCCACATCTTCATCAACAGCGTTGTCTTGTCCACCTGCAAGAAATAGTAATTGTTCTTCATCCAATGCCACTCCATTCTCCTGAGCTTGCATCAGTAACATCTTGTCTTTGAAGTATTCAGAGTTCTGTGGTCGCTTGGGCTGAGTGCAGTTCCTTGCTATGTGGCCTATACCGTTGCAGTTGTAGCACTTAACCTGCCTTGCTTGACCTGGATTAGCATTCCCGACTCTGTTCAGAGCTCCCCCATAACCAGCCGTACCTGCACCCCGTGCATTGTTACCTTGTCCTCTATTCTGTCGACCCTGAACATTCTGAACCACAACCCTGCCGTCTTGAACTGTGGCTTGGTTCCTAGGATTTGATGAAGTTCTGAGTTGATTGTTTGTTTGAGGAAGGTATGTTTTGTATGATTGGGTGAGAAGGGCAAGTGTGTTGGTTAAGTTCTTAATTAAGTTGTATGTTGGAGAAAGTCTCGAATCAAGTTGAGAGTTGTCAGCAAAGTGTGGTGGAACATATGTGGATGATGGATTTGTGGATGATTGTGAATTGTACTGCTGAGGTGCCACATTGGACATCAAGGCGAGAGGATCAACTGTGTGTTGAGTGAATCGGTCTAACATCATTTTGTTCTCATTGGCATGTGCCTCGTGCTGCTTTAGATAAGCATACAGTTGATCATAGTTGGAGTCCCTCAAGCCTCTGTTGAGTTTCACTGCTGTTACAAATCTACCCCATTCCGGCAACATGTTGTTAACAAACTTAGAATTCAACTGCATTCTGGACATGGTCATCTTGATGTGCGCATGTCGTTAATGAGTTTGGCAAACCGAACATAGTAATCATGAATAGTCTCTCATTTGTACTAACGAAAGTGTTCGAAGTCATCATACAGCTGTGATTAGCGGACTTCTTTTGTTAATACCGAACCTTCCAGGAGCATCTTCACATTGTCCCATATGTCCTTTGCATCAGTGTAATGATTGATAAGAGAGTAGACATATTTTGGCAACCCTTGAAGTAGGATGTTTGTTGCCCAAATGTCAGCATTGTACCTATCCTTATCTTGAGGTGACGGGTCAGAATAGACACGAGGTCGTTCTGGACCTAGATGTAAGGAACCTTCATTTCCTTCTGAAAGAGTTTCCCTAAATGTTCCCATCTAAAAAGGTCCTTCATCAATTAATTTCAAGATGTTCACCCCATTCTCTTTACCCCAACAATATAGTTGAATACGTTGTTGCCATGATGCAAAGTTAGTCCTATCAAGCATAGGTGGTCGGGTATCGGAACTGGCACATTAGATGTCTTCCGAAAGATTAGCCATTTTAATTGATTGTGAAATGATTAATTTTGATCTAGAATAATGATGAGATTGGTATGTTAAAAAGTGATGATTGTTTGTTGGATTAGGTGATATGTTGTTTAATTGTGATTTGGTTTGGTTGAAATGAGTTAACGTAATAAAGAAAAATTTTGCCAGAGTTTCTCTCTACCAAAACGCAGTGAAGGTCTTCAAAAGTAGACAAAACGAAAGAAGTCATGAGACAAAACGCAATCAAGTCTTGAGATAAAACACAGGAGGTCTTGAGACAAAACGCAATCAAGTCTTGAGACAAAACGCAGGAAGTCTTGACACAAAACGCAGGAAGTCTTGAGACAAAATGCAATCAAGTTTTGAGACAAAACGTAATCCAATCTTGAGACAAAACGCAATCCAATCTTGAGACAAAACGCAATCAAGTTTTGAAATGGGCAGAGTCTCTCTTAGGCAAAACGCAAGAAAGGTCTTCAATTAGTCAAAACGTAGAACCAAAACGCAGAACCAAAACGCAGGAAGCAAAATACAAGAGACAAAACGCAGTACAGTTGTCCTTTACAATATGACAAAACGCAGGAAGCAAAACGCAACCAAGAATATGCCAGTGAGACAAAAGGCAGTCAAGAAAATACGAACATTTTCACCTAAAAACACCTAAAAATCACTCTTTTGAACGTTTTTGCTTGGTTTTTTATGCACAACTTGATCCTAGAAGGCTATAAAAACACTAACTTTAACATCACAAACGTGAGAATCAAAGAGTGTCAAGAATAAGACCATAAACCTTCAAAAACCAAACTTTTGATCTAAACTAACCAAGAAAACGCACACACAATCTAGCTAATCATCCCATGTGCTCTGATACCAATTGTAGGATATTGGATATCATAACACAATCAATGATCTAGGGGTTGGCCTACTTTGTAGAGAGAGAAAGTGAGTTCTAGTGAGAGAAAAACACCTTTAGTGTGTGTATTATCAAAATGATCAACCAACCCCTTCCCATGGCTGGAAAGGGGTATATATACATGAGTTTTGTGCCCCTAAGTGGGCTATGGAGTGGGCTAACATGTGGGTAAAGACCCGGCCCAACACCATAAGTCATACGGTAATTAAACGATTAATATTAAGGCTACGAGCTAACCTATGCTAGACATTACACGGGGTGACCGAGTCTTTTACATGGATTTTCATAATCCTAACAGATTATTCCTCTCATCTTCCAACACCTTTACCTTCTGATTACAACCGCCATGCTCTTCCTTCAGTTCTTTGTAACGATTGATTGCACCGGTATACAGTCTAGCGTTATGCTCTAGGTCTTGACGCGCAGTCACCAACTTTTGAACGATATCTGAACATTCGGCATGAGCATCAGTGAGAATGTTATAATCATCTTGAAGGTTTTTGAATCACTCCAATGTATCCGTTTGAGCCATGGCCCCCCTATCCAAGCTAAACCAAGCCCTCTACAAAGAAACCTCATTCGTCAAAGCATTTGATTCCTCTTGGGTGGCCGAAGGAGCAAGGTGCACCATTACCTCTCGACACCACATTGGAGTGTCCACACGGCACCTATGAGGGATGTTCCGGTTAAGAACATATACAACAATGGATCGGGAGGATTCACCCTCTTCAATGTTCTGACATGCGAAAACATAAGAACATATAAGGACAAACATAAAGATAGTAGAATCAACTAGAAAAGAATAAGGCAAGTCTACCTGTCAAGATCTCTCACGCCTGTGATTGGGGACCGCCGGTAGAGAGACCTTTCGAGAGGTTTGAATGATCCAGCTTATGAGATGATACATCAGCATTGGTTTTTGAAAGTAAGACTCTTGCCGTTGCAATGTTAAGGGGCCTCCCGGATTGGTTGACGAACGACTCAATTTGGGGTGGACTCTCCTCATCTTTGTCCTTGTCGTCAACAATATTGATAAAGTTGTTGACGGATTCATTAGCAGACTCGCGAGGAGAGAGCGGCTCGTTCTCCAAAACAGTTTGTGCCTTATTATCATGTCCGTCGGAGCCTGGTCGGGTCGGTGAAACCGGTCCGGTAGGCGTGACAGTGCGAATGGGAGTAGGAGAGGAGACATGGTCAGAGCCAATAGTGTTAGCCTTCTTAGCCCGAGTTTTTCTTTTCTTTAGCTTAGGTCGGGAACTACCCCCTTCGTCATCCGCTTTTTTTAGTTCTCTTTCTTTTTAGCAGCAACTCTAACTGCTTGAACCTTCTTCTTTTCTCTAGCGGCAAACACCTTGGGGTCTTCAACTTCCACTTCAAGTTGATATTTAGTTTTGTCTGGGATGGGCTGACCCATCGGAAGAGGTGGAGTAGTACTTTGTCCTGCTTGATGATTGGAAGGAACAACGGCTCCTTATTCAATGGATACGCCAGCAAGGAAGGGGAACCGAAGGTATTCAGACATCGTGACCACTGAAGGAAGAGAACACCAAAACAAATAGAGCGTTAGAAAACGAGGGAATTACCTACACACATATAGGACAAAGTCATAGTCACAACATATTACCATTCTCCAGTATCTTTGAAAAGGGATGATATATAGGGAAGTCCCTACGGATGGCAAGACCGGTGGTAAAAAGAAGATCGGGGTGCACAATACGAAGATCAATAGCATTTTCGGCAAAAGCCCTAACATCCACAATACTAAAATCATTATCCGGTACCACATCATTGACATCGGAGTCATGATGTCTCCAAGCCATGGCATCAGGGATGGCCCTTCGGTCTATAAAGAAAAACCTGTCTTTTCATCCTTTCATCTCGGAGAAGGTTTCATTAAAGCTCTTACCCCCGACATTTTTTCCCATCCTCTTTTCAAATGAAAACCAATGTTCCTGTTTGCTAATCTTACAAAAAACCCGGAAGAGGTTGGCGGTTGGTGAAATTCCCAAGCTACGATAATATATTTCAAACATGGTCAAACGGTTTAAGCCTAGAGGCACAAGTTAAGAAATATGTAACTCGAAAATGTTTTACGGTATCTAAAAGGAGGGTAGAAAAAGGAACAGTTAACCTCGAAAACTCAAAAAACTGTTCATATAAACCTATAACCTCCTTTGGTAATTTATCCATCGTCCACCCTTCAGATTGAGCACAAGGATGAAGATCTAATGAAATATCATATTTCCTTGCTAAAAGTTTAACATCCTTCGGTGTCATGGCGGACTGATGGTGCGGCCTATCGAATTTCGAGACGATGGCAACCCAAGCGGGACAATCTTCTTCGGCCATTATTCAAGATACCAAACGGAGATGATAATGTTATGAAAAGATAAACAAAGGACGGATATATACCTGAGTGCGATTAAGTCGGAAGTCTCGAAGGGTCGTTCGAGAGAAGAGAAGTAAAAACACGCAGTAAAAATGTGAGAAACGCTATTTATAAAGGAAAAATGAGACATGGAAGTGTCACATCGTGTCAGAGCCGTGACGTGGCTCAATTTATGGCGTTCAAGGGAGCGGACGTTGGAAACGTGTATGGTCACACTTCCCAAAGGTCATACAGGTGTGACGTTTCAAGTTTTAACCTATTTGTAATAATGGATTTTGTCTCATTTAAAAAAACGTTTTTGTCACACACCCAAATGGGGCCTGGACGGAAAATACGTGTCCGGGGGCGTGACGTCATAATACACATCACACAAGATACAAAGAATGACCTCTAAGGGTACGTTTGAAAATCCAACATCGTTGCATTAATTAAAATAGTTTAAAGTTTGACATAAATTAAAGATAATATTGCGTAAGCGAATAAAGTTTTAGAAAATTTGACAAAACGATGTTTAAACAGTAGGATTAAAATAGCGTTTCTTGAAATTCAGTCCAATGCATACAAAACAACAATAGCAATCAAAGACATCCTCACTAAGCACCAGAGAAAAAACATGCTAAAACGTCACCATAAAGTTGAGTGAATTCATAGGTTTGAATTTAATATTAAAAGTGGACCACAAGTTCACAGTACGCACGTGACAATTATAACAGATACAACTTCACATAAAAGAATGTATTTACTGTTGCACTAAGCACATGACACCGAAGCTCAATTTAAAAAGAAGCATTTTATATGCCAAATAATATTCCACGCCCTAGAGGTATTTGACCAAGATCACCTATTGACAATCCGACATGGTATATATCCGTTTGTTCAGGACCTCCGAATCTAGTAAGCGTTATTTACCCGGACAGGGATAATTACTCCCAATAGATCTATTTACAACATTCGCGCTCACTTAACCAGTACGGTCGGTTAAGTAATTGACGGTTCATGATAATTCAGGCATTAGTGGTCTATTCGCTACTTAGGCAACACGTAATTAGGAAAAGGAAACGTAAAGTAACTGTGTCCATAGTTTGAAAACAAGCAATGTTTCTCACCCCAAAATAGTAAAGTAAAAGTAGTAAAATATGGGGCTATGAACTCACCTTAGCAAAATGAGCAAATGATAATCACGCAAGTAAAAGATGATATAGAAATCTAGCCGCGACCTAGAATAATAACGCGTCTCAGAAACACGGAAAGTATGCCAAGAATTGCACAATATGTTCATCACCAAAATACATCCATGTGTGTTTGCTTTAGTTTGATTATCAAATCATGACGAAATAAAATCATATAGTTTTCCGTTAAGTTTCGGCGTTTAACCAAAAATTACCATTTTTAGAAAGTTTCTATTTTAGGAAAGTTTTTAGTTTCGGGACGTTAATATCCCCTATATTTATTAAGTTTCTATATTTTCAAAACGCACTAACTAGCCCTAATCGCTTAACTTCTATGTCCGTTTCGCTAAGTTTTACCAAACTTACTATTTTTAGTAACTTTAACGCTTTTCCTAAAATACGTTAACGACGTCTTTAAATGATACTAATCAATAGGTATGTGTTACTATATGTTTCGCTAGTGTTTAGAAAGTCCAAAAATGTCCGAAAGTGTCCGAAAATTCATTTTACTATTCACGTTAGCACACTATTCATCTGGTTTTGTCGAAAAATGTTTCAAGTTTCATTTGGCTATAACTTGGTCGTTTTAAATCCAATTTTAATGTGCGATATATGAAAAACTATCTATTCGAAACGAGCTCTCCAAAAACTACTTTTACGCCTAATGAAAACATTTTTAGGTCGACCAAAACCTCAAAACAAATTTGGGACAGCAAGCACTTTTTGTCAAAAACGCAACCAAAATCCACCCAAACTTCACAATAGTGCCTAATCTAGCCTAATCTTCATTCACAACTAATCCACAACAAAACCACACCTAAATCTAACCTAATCCCTTCATTTCTATTGTTGCAACACTCATTCAACTCTCATCTCACCAAGAACATAATATTTAACTAGTGAAATAAAGTAGTATCATTATTTATGAAATCTTGTCTTTAAAATCTTTCAAAAATTAAAACACAACATGAGGATTTATGGATCTTGAACTTATAAGAAAAACATAAGTAAATCATAAAAAGAAAGGTTAAGAACTTACAAGAATGAAGACAAGTAGAGAAATCCACAAGATTCTATACCCAAAAATCATAGATCTTGAAAAAAAACCCAAAATTATATAACCAAACCCTAATTTGTAGATCTTGAAGAAAAACTTTTAAATCAAAGAACCAATACTTCAAAACACCTTAGATGTTCTTAGAAATGAACCTAGAATGCTTGGATTATGCAAGAAATCAAAGATATGGAAACCCTAAAAGGGGTGTTTGATGCCGTGAGTTAGAAGAGAGGGGAAAGAGAGATGTGAAATTTTGATGAGGCTATGAAATGAAGTGAAACCCTAAGTTATGAGATGTGCTAGTATTTATAGGAAGATATTAGGGTTTAGGGAGTGTATACTAGTGTACATGTGACCAACACACACCAAAGGTGTGTGTGTGGTTCGGCTAGAATAAGGCCACAAGGACCATGGCTTGCAAATTTTGAAGTCTTGATTTGAATTGTATGCATAAGTTGGTCAAATGTGCAAGTCAAACTCTTACATAAGTGTAAGAGGTCACATGGAGAGGTTAGCATGGTAAGTGTGCATGAAATGGACTCCCTCATGTGTCACTTTCATACACATGCATGAGACTTTCAAAAAAAGATGCCTTTGATTTAATTTCAAGGCTTATGGTGCATTTGGTTTGGTTTAGGCGTCCATATTTATAAGAGGGGGAGGGTTGAACGAAATTTTTGACTTATCAATATGAGATGGACGATAACTAAAGTTTACACGAAAAGATTTCGAGTTTCTGGGGTTCCGTTAGGTCAAAAACGCGAAAAACGCAATTTAAACGCTAAAGCGTAAAAATAAATACCGGGAGTGATCGTAAACTACGAAACACTTAGAAAAGATAAAATAACTCATATAATATCTAAACTAATCAAAATCCGAAGTCGGAACGCGTCCGATGACGTTTTTCAGATTTACGCGGGTTAACTTCCCGGTAAACTGCCGGATTCAAACGTAACGTATAAAAGTCAAAAATAATTGTCAGAAAAGTTTAAAATATTGACCTGAAATTTTCGGGGTGTGACATTCTTCCCCCGTTAAATAAGCTTTGTCCTCAAAGCTTAAGACGTGGACGAAGGGTTAACGAAAAGATGAGGGTACTTTTTCTTCATTTGGTCTTCGCGCTCCCAAGTAAACTCGGGCCCTCGTCTCGAATTCCAACGGACCTTCACAATTGGAATGCGGCTTTGCTTCAGCCGTTTAACTTCTCGATCTATAATTTCAACTGGTTCCTCAATGAAATTAAACTTGTTATCAATCTGGATCTCATCCAACATAATAGCTAGTGGTTCATCTACGAAACACTTCTTCAAATTATAAACATGAAAAGTGCTATAAACTCGGCTTAATTGCTCTGGGAGTTCAAGTTGATAAGCAAGCGTTCCTACTTTAGCAAGAATCTTAAAAGGTCCAATATAGCGAGGGTTCAGCTTTCCCCGTTTGCTGAAACATATCACTCCTTCCCAAGTGATGCCTTTAACATGACCTTACCTCCAATTTAAATTCTAAGTGTTTGCGTCTCATGCCTGCATAATTCTTTTAATGATCAAGATTACCTAAATCGTGTCGTAACTGCTTGTTGTCTTTGGTAGTCTTGTGATAAAATCCATGGCTATATTTTCTCATTTCCAATGGGGTATTTCTGGTTGTACTAGTAAATTAGATGGCTTCTGGTAATCGTCCCTCATCTTTAGACACGTCAAGCACTTGCTGACATAGGTGGTGATGCATGCTTCCATATTGGGCCATAGTACAAACCACTTAAAGATTTATGATATATCTTATCCGATTCCAGGGTGGATGAAATAGTTAGGTTTGTGTGACTCATGCTGGACCAATTCTCCTAAGTCTCTAACGCGTGGTAACCAACTCCTCCTCCTAATGCAGAGAGTTCCATCAAGACGATTCTCAAACTCTTTATCCATACTATGAAGGTTTTCATCGTTAACGTTCTCTTTCTTGAGAGATTCTACTCGTGCCTCATGAATCTGTGGCGGTAGGTTTGAATTAATGGTCATCACTAAGACTCTCACCTTGAGAGGCTTAGCTCGTTTATTTCTACTTAGAGCATCTGCCGCAACGCTTGCTTTTCCAGGGTGATATCGAATCTTACCATCGAAATCACTGAGCAATCTTAACAATCTACGTGGTCTCATGTTCAATTCCTTTTGATCTAGAATGTGTTGTAATCTCTTATGGTTTGTAAACATGGTATGCTTTATGCCATCCAGGCAGTGTTCCCAAATCTTGAAACTAAACACTATTTCTCCTAATTCTAGGTCGTGTGTCGAGTAGTTCTTCTAATAAACTTTCAGTTGTCGAGAGACGTAAACTATCATCTTCTCCTTCTGCATCATTATAGTACCTAATCCATTATGTGAGGCGTTATTTTAAACCACAAAGCTTTTCTTTCTGTCGGGTAATGCTAAAATCGGTGCACTACAAAGTTCCTACATTAACAGTTGAAAGGCTTCCTCTTCTTTCTCTTCCCATTCGTATTTCACATTTTTCTGAGTTAGTTTGGTTTAGAGGTTTCTCTATCCTAGAGAAACCTTTGATAAATCGTTGGTAATAACCGGAAAGACCTAAGAATTTTTGTATCTTCGTTGGAGTCGTAGACGTTGCCTAATCCTTGCTTGACTCAATCTTGGCGGAATCAACGTGAATGTCTTGACTATCAACACGTGGCCAAGAAATTGCACTTTCGGGAGCCAAAATTCACACTTAGAGAATTTGGCGTACAATTCCTTATTCTTAAGCAATCCTAAGATAAGCCTAAGGTGTTCCTCGTACTCCTTGTTTCTGCTTAAGCAAATCAAGATGTCATCAATGAATACTATCAAAAACTTATCTAAGTGCGGTTTGCACACTCAATTCATGAGATCCATGAATACCCCTAGTGTGTTGATCAAACCAAATGGCATGACCTAAAACTTGAATTGTTCATAACGGGTCCTAAATGCAGTCTTAAAATATCCTTTTCTCGAACTCTAACTAGTGGTAACTAGTCCTTAGGTCGATTTTCGAGTAAATGTTAGATCCTCATAGTTGATCAAAATGATCCTTTATTACTAGGTAACGGTAACGGTTCTTCAAGGTTAGTTTGTTAAATTCACGGCTGTCGGTGTACATCTTGAAGGATCCATCCTTCTTTTTAACGAACAATATCGGAGCTCCTCAGGGTGAGGAACTCGGTCTTATAAATCCTTTTGAGTATACGACATACTATGCCAAAGACGGTCAACCTCTCTTCTCTTAAAAGATAAACATGCTCCGAGTCTCAAGTTATCTCGCTCTAACATATCAATCCAATCAAACAACTATGCTTACTAGCAACTATCGATGCATATCCATCACTCCTATTGCTTCGAATCGTTAAAGTTTCATCATCTAAAGGTATACGAACAATCTTTTTATCACAAATGATCATGGCGTGGTACCTTGTCAACCAATTCACACCAATGATAACGTCGAAACACCAGGTTCTATGGGTATTAAGTCTATCTTGAATAGATGATTCAAAAAACTCAATATACAATCTCAAATGATAGTACCAACGTCTAGATTCTTTTCGTCGGCTAACTCAACAGGGTATTTAGTGTCCACGGTAGATGGGACGATGCCACTTAAAGAGCCAAACTTAGCGGAGGTGAGGCTTCTATCTAGGGCTGTAAACGAACCGAACGAACACGGACGGAGCCTTGTTCGTGTGCGTTCATTTAATTTTAGCCGGACAAATAAACGGACACGATCGCTTAAACGAACGAGTTTTCTTGTTCATGTTCGTTTATTAAGAAAATAATGTTGTTCATGTTCGTTTATGTTCGTTCATTAACTACTAAATGAACATAAATGAACAGACGTATATGAACATAGACTAATAAACATAAATTTTATAAAAATATATATAATATTGTGTATTATAAGTATTATTTTGTTTTAAGTAAAGAAATTAAAAAAGTATTTAATAAAACGATACGATGTATGAACGAAAACGATTAGATGAACGTTAACGAACGCATAATCGGGCGTTCATGAACATAAATGAATAGACATAACTTTTGTTCATGTTCGTTCATTTAAACTACTACGAACGTAAAATTTTGGCTATGTTCGTTCATTTAATCACATCGAACGAACCATAAAAGGATTTTTACCGGATGGTTCATGAATTGTGCATGAAGTTCAGTTCATTTAAGCCCCTACTTCTATCAACTAGGTTCCATGCACTTGCAATAATTAAGTCCTTTGCTTTAACTTCAGGTCCATCAAAAGTTTTGTCGGTACATGAATCTCATAATTTACGTGATTCTAACTCACGAAAAGGTAAGTATATTGAAGGAAATCTCCTAGTTCTCTTGGTTATAATCCAATTAGAGTGATAAGTCTGTTACGTTCTAAGTTCTTACAATCCATAATTATCGTGACTACGAGGTGTAGGATTCAGTCTCTCGGCTAAGGGTATGGTGTTTCTATATGCTAAGGTTTGAGAAAAATCTGCTTAGTTATGACGCTTACGAATATGAATACGAATACACGTGACCGACACGACTCACGAATACGCACGCAAAATATTAATAAAGCACGAGTTCGATATAATCCCGTTGACAATGTAGAGAAAAGAAAGAAAATAAAAATGGAAAGTAAGGATAAATTGACAAAATTTTATGGTGACTACTCCCAGCATAGCATGGTCCTTCCTGAATTATACATAGGTGATCAGGCTATGTATAATTAAGGACTAACGATGCAATGTTCATTTCGTCAAAACTAGTGTTATGTTTCTCAAAGTTACATGGTATATACAATATGGTTTATAAGATAGCGAAACAGTTCGTAAAAACAAAGACAAGATAGTTTATATAGCGACACAAAACATTTTATAACGCGACAACTACTATGTTTATAAGACGACACTAAAATAGTTCATTGGATAACGTCCAATTAGTCTATAACAGTAAAGCGGTTTATAAAATAATAGTGAAATGGGTTGTAAGACGGTAATATATTTGAGGAGTATCTTACATAAATTATTTGAGAATTAAAGTGTAACTAACGAAATCGCCATGACACAAAATGAACAGAGGGTTTAGAAACATCCACTCAATACACGAAATTTATAGGGAAGTACTAGTGTAAAACTCTTAGGGGTTACGGTCTAAGTCTATTTAGGTTCTACTAGGCACGATAGGAAATCTCTCTTTAAGTATCAACATTATCTTTGACGACCTTGGAGTTCTCGCGAGCTTTTACTTTCCAAATATGGTTCGCACGGTTCAGATTTGGACAATCACTCTTGTAATGTCCTGATTTTCCACACTCATAATAGGTATTTCAGGTTTCTAATTTGCCACTGCGGCCTCTAAGTTGTTATTAAAACGGGTTTCCTACAATCTCTACTCGTATGGCCAACTCTCTTGTAGTTATTGCACTCCACAGTGCACGGTTCAGTGAGGCGCAACTTACGTTCGTTGTAGAAGGGTAACTTTTCTACATATCCAATTTTGTTATTTGGTCTAGCAGTGTAAGCTCTCGCGACCTTTTGTCGTTTATCTTGTTGTTGGCATTCCTTGCCACCTTGACTTTCTAACGTACATCATGAGCCACACGGGTTTGCCTCATAAACAACAATAGCTTTAATAGCATTAGCAATTCGTTGGGTTATAATACACTTGATCCTCGCGGAACTCGTTCCTTGTCTTGTTGCCGTCATTCTCTTCAAATCAAAATAAATAAAAGAAAAATAAAATAAGTCCGGTTCTGAAAGTCGCGTTTCCAAAAGTGGAATGTTACGAGGTGACGGGTTAAAGTCATGTTCAACTTAATCGGCATGTTTCTAGATGACGGTATGAGACGACGTAGGAGAAACAAAAGTATGGGACGGGTGCTCAACTCGCATTCGAGTTCGGACAGTAAGATAACGTAGGGTCGGAAGACTGTTACAAGTTTCGGTGTTATATAAAATAGTATAATGTAAATTTATGAAATAGTTCTAATGACCATCGTATCACTCACGATGTCTTGAGAAACGTTTAGAGACCATTGTGCAACTCACAATGTCCTAGGGGAAAGATCTATTATTTATATAAATAACTTTTATATAAAACCAACGAGAAAATCTACGTAAGGCAAAATAAACGTAATATAATTATGGAAATGTATTATACTTAATACTCGTTTACTTATCGATAGTAATTATATACGTAAGCAAGTAAACACGTAGGATCACATACTGGTTATAGACCAGACCTAGATATACTACCTGGTTCTCTATAACCTTGGCTCTGGATACCAATCTGTCACACCCCCAAACGGGGCCTGGACGGAAAACACGTGTCCGGGGGCGTGACGTCATAATACACATCACACAAGATACAAAGAACGACCTCTAAGGGTACGTTTGAAAATCCAACATCGTTGCATTAATTAAAATAGTTAAAGTTTGACATAAATTTAAAGATAATATGCGAAGCGCAATTAAAAGTTTTAGAAATTGAAACGATGTTTTAAAACATAGTAATAGCGTTTCTTGAAATCGGCCAATGCATAGCTACACCAAATAGCAAGCAAAAGACATCCCCAGCTAAGCACTAAGAAAAAAATGAAATTAAAGTAACATCATTATTTATAAAATCTTGTTTTATAATCTTTCAAAAATTAAAACACAACATATGGATGTATGGATCTTGAACATATATAAAAGAACATAAGTAGATCACAAGAAAAGATTCAAGGCACTTACAAGAATGAAGAACAAGAAGAGAAATCACAAGATCTAAACCCCAAAATACTAGATCTATAAAACCCAACAACAAATCTTGAAACCCTATTATATAAACTCTTGAAAGACCCTTGAAATCAAAGAACCAATACTTTAAACCATCTTAGATGTTCTTAGAAATGAACCTTGTATGCTTGGATTATGCAAGAAATCAAAGATAATGGAAACCCTAAAAGGGGGGTGTGTGTCGTGAGCTTTAAGAGAGGAGGAGGGAAAGAAAATTTTTGTTGGTGACTTTAGAAATGATATGAAACCCTAAGTTGTGATATGTGATGGTATTTATAGGAAAATATTAGGTTAAGGGTATGTATAATAGTGTACATGTCACCAACACACACCAAAGGGGGGTGTGTGTGTGTGTGTTCGACCGAAATTAGGCCAAGAGAGGGAGCCAAAACATTTTTGTTAATCATAGACCAAGTCTTATGTTATGATTTTGAATTTTCAAGTCAAAGGGAGTACATGTGACCAAGAGATCACATGCTTATGCCTAACATATGGTTTTGTGTATGAGAATGACATTCTCATGTGTCTTTTTCATGCACACATGCATGGGATTTTCAAAAAGATGCTCTTGTATTTAATTTCAAGACTTATGGTTTCATTTGGTTTGGTTTAGGCGTCCAAAATATGACAAGGGTGAGAGGGTGAACGAAATTTTTAGCTTATGAACATGAGATGGACGATAACTAAAGTTTACACGAAAAGATTTTGGGTTTTCGGGGTTCCGTTAGGTCAAAAACGCGAAAAACGCAATTTAAACGTTAAAGCGTAAAAATAAATACCAGGAGTGATCGTAAACTACGAAACACTTAGAAAAGATAAAATAACTCATATAATATCTAAACTAATCAAAATCCGAAGTCGGAACGCGTCCGATGACGTTTTTTAGATTTACGCGGGTTAACTTCCCGGTAAACTGCCGGATTCAAACGTAACGTATAAAAATAAAAAATAATGATCGGAAAAGTTTAAAATATTGACCTGAAATTTTTGGGGTGTGACATTCTTCCCCCGTTAAAGAAGCTTTGTCCTCAAAGCTTAAGACGTGGACGAAGGGTTAACGAAAAGATGAGGGTACTTTTTCTTCATTTGGTCTTCGCGCTCCCAAGTAAACTCGGGCCCTCGTCTCGAATTCCAACGGACCTTCACGATTGGAATGCGGCTTTGCTTTAGCCGTTTAACTTCTCGATCCATAATTTCAACTGGTTCTTCAATGAAATTAAGCTTGTCATCAATCTGGATCTCATCCAACGGAATAGCTAGTGGTTCGTCTACGAAACACTTCTTCAAATTGGAAACATGAAAAGTGCTATGAACTCGGCTCAATTGCTCTGGGAGTTCAAGTCGATAAGCAAGCGTTCCCACTTTAGCAAGAATCTTGAAAGGTCCAATATAACGAGGGTTCAGCTTCCCCCGTTTGCCTTCTTCATAGGCTTGGCAAGGATACACATCTCCACCACTAGAGCTAAGGAGTAACAAGTTTATAAAGGTAAAATGGGTTTTTATTATAAGGCTTAGGGTTGATCATTCTACAATATTGCACCAAAAGTACCACACCAACAAGGAAACTGAAGCACACATACATAGCCGTAACGATGGAATAGACATGTGTGTTCGATCACATCCTCATTTGAGTTTAACCAAGGGTTAAGATGAAGAATGATATATGGTAGGGATCTTCTAACTTTCACCAATAGTAATAAACCAACAAGGCAGCTGAATCATGCATACATGGCCGTAATGACGGAATAGACATGCCTGTTTGATCACATCCTCATTCGCGTAAAACCCATGGTTAATAATTAGGAAAGGGAAATAAATTATTGTTAAATAAAAATTACAAAACAAATAGACTAAGTCCAAAACAAATAAGGCACAAGTTGCTAGAAGCCTTTTCCCGATCGTTACCATGAAAAAGACATAACTATTTACAAAAGTCTTGATCATAGATCAAAAACAACAACCTAAGTTGGCGTTCCTATAACGGTCAACTTCCCAATAATCCCATACTTTACATACTTTTACAAGACAAGTGGCGATATCTACCACTTTATACAAAACTTTACATCGTTGACTTATAAGACGTATCAACGAATAATCGATCCTTCATATAATTCTTTCGGTCTAAGCTTTTGCGAAATGATTATCTTCAAACTTTCCTCCTTTTTTGTTGCGATTTTTTTAGTTTTTTTTAACATGCTAACTACCAAAACTCAGTGTAATTTCACCATCTTCACGATCATAATAATTCCTTCGATAATTCTTCAGATGTACCAATAATTGTGTTGGTAGTAAAAATACATGAGTTTTGACTACTTTATACATTCCTATTTGCAATGTGCAAATTTCT
>BQNB010019186.1:0-67179 GCA_026074375.1 Tanacetum coccineum
TTCATAAGCCATCACTATTCTTAATCTCTTCCTATTGCTTTCTTATATTATCGTGTTTTTCTCTTTCTTCCCTTTCAATCTGTTCCATGGCTTTATAATCCATTATGGGCTGATATTCCTAGACTGGTAAATACCTTATATTATGCCTTACCTCTCACACTCAAAATCCTCTTCTTATTAAATCTCCTCTTTTTTTAAAGCCACCCCTCATGCTAGAACATCCCCTCTTAGCTAAACCACCCCTTTTAATTGGCCTCCCTCTTTTACCTAAACTTTATGTTGGAACTTAAGGACATGTACCTTTAGTTTTAGCCTTTGGCATTGATGTTGTAGATGATGGTTTACCGGGAGTATTAGGTGGTGGAATAAGTGTTGAAGGTGTTTACTGGGATTAGGAGGTGGTGGCACGGGTGTTGGAGTTGCTGGTTCATTGGACATCCAAATAGATAATTTTTTATTTTGTTAAAACACATTAATGACACGGACGTCCGGGTAGATCAATTTGAATGTAGAAGATTAAACCAAGGCCAATGGTAACCGTTAAAAATATAACTAATTTTGAATAAAATACAAAAGTATAATGTGGATAATGAGTCTTCCGTCGGTCCACGATGCATAAGAGGGAGGCAAAAGAGGCCGGCCAAGTAATTTGACTTTACCCTATAGGTACATGAAGCATTGATGCCTTTACTCTAAAATAAAAAATAAAAAGTAATATCTTAAACTTTCGTTGCATAATCTATCCTTTTCATACGAACGTTAGAGAAATCTCAAATTCAAACCATGTACAAATGACTATATTCTTAGCCTCGTGATGACTAACTTTCTCAAATCCCTTTGATGAGGTCGTCGTTAGACTTCTACACGAAGTTTTACAACTCCCTAGGCAGAGCACCTAATCGTTGTAGTAGTTGTATAGGCAAGACTCGGGGGGTTGTTATCGTTCACTCGAGGAATAGATTGGGAAGGCTTGATCACGGTCTAACAGAATCCTAAGGGTTGAGGGAAGATTATTTTTGTATTTTTATATTTTATAAAAGCAAGTAAATCATATATTGGAGAGGTTGGTTGGTTTTAGCTATTAAACTAAATATTAATATAAACTAATGGTGATAACAATATAATAAAAGACTGTGTTTATTTAATCATGTATTACTCCATAGATTGCTTCTCCTAGTGTTGTTGCTTTGTCACACTTCTGATGATCTATGTAATTATTTCCTAAGTCATGAACGAATAACACGAACCCGCCATCTATTTAATATTCCGTTAAGGCAACGCATAAGTAAGGTAGTATGAAGACTATTACAAGGTCACTAAGAGTATATTAAATGCATGTGAAATATATTAAGAGTAGATCAACCATATAAGGGGTAAGGTAGTATGAAGACTTTTACCCGATGGTATCCTTTCTACACAATCATGTTTTCTTAGACATATCAACAACGATACAGACAAAAGCTGGTTTTCTAAGACCTAGCATACATATCCATCACAAGAAGCAACACCACTAAGATCTACATTCTAGGTTTCATACAATCATTAATAAACACAATAAGAGGTTTAGCCAAGCATGTTATAGATAAAGCAAGAACATATAAGAATCACACAACAAGACATATTGAATGATTAAATAAGTCTTACTTGGTTAGAACATTGTTGGGATTAAAAGCCTTTTTAATGCTGCAAGTATTACTGCTGCTCATATGAGAGTTAATGATGCTCAGTTGTGTTAGTACTGCTCAAGAACTTCAGAGAAAAATGCTAAGTGTTTACTACTACTAGTACACAGTTAGTACTGCTAGTGTAAAGTTACTACTGGTAGTGCATATTAGACTTGCTTAGAGACTAAGAAGAAAAACTACTAAGTAGTTACTATAGCTAGTACAAAAGTTACTACTGTTAGTACAAAGTTAATGTTGCTGAAGGAGTTAATGCTGCTAGTAAAAAAGTTAGTACTGCTGAGTTAGTTAGTACTGCTTATGTGATTTATATGAGTTATTTGTGTAAAAGATATGTATAACTTATTTTTTTTAAATTTGATATTCTTATGAAAGTATTGTAAGTTATTTAGGACTCCTTAGTGTATAAAAGGAGGTCCTAGGGGATAGAGATTAATACATCATAACAATATGAGTCATTCATAGAATTATCATAGCTTCAAGGTCTTTGTAATCCGAATACTTTTAGAGTATTCATATTGTTAATAATATTGGAGCTTTTGTTTGTTGAATTATATGTTCATATAATTACTGTTTCATTGATAGTTCTTCTTAATATTAAAGATTAGATTCCGCATAATCTTTAATACATTCAAAAAAAGTTTCTACTATAGTTGTGTTAGATTTATCTAATATAACTAATCCTTATACAAGCTTAAGGAATTCGATCTATTAAAGTGAGATCAACAACTTCATCCATTATCATCACATATTTTTTTATCAGTATCATTAATAACTACCATTAACAATATCACTATAAACCACCACAAATACCACATAAAGATTATTCTATTATAAAAGTAACTAAACCGAGTAAATAAAAAAGTTAACATATTTAACTATAAAAGTAACTAAACCGAGTAAACAAAAGTGTTAAGTAATAGAGGCGAACTTGAGATAAAGGCCGACATATTGTTGAATCCAAAATGAAATAATTTTGATGCAACTCAACAACACATACATGAGAGAAGAAAATATGGATATGTATTTTCAGTATGTTTACAATTACTCATTCTTACCGAAAAAAGTACAAAAAAGAGAAAGCAGTTTTATATATCCATCTTCCAAAATTGACCGTTTAACCATTTTCATGTTCTACAACCATTTGAAGCACCCTATGAACAAAAAATTATAAGTATATAACATATAGCAGTACTCGTAAAGCGTGCCTTTTTTTAATATTACAAAAAATTACACGTTTCCCAACGCTATATTAATATTAAAAAACTTACAAAACGCACCCTCAAACTATGCGCGAAGTAACTAAAACTACCTCAAACTTTTACCTATTTATGAATTTTTTATATAACAAACTTTATTTATCAAATATAGAACATATATCTGTCGATTCATTTGTAAAAAAATATGCTACTGAAAAGATCTTCGAATTGCGAACAAAACGAGCCCATGTTGCAATGCGTTTGATATATGTATGATTTTATAAAAAATGTTGAAGTTTAATATATAATTTTTTAAAATAAAATTATAAAACCGTACTATACGAAAATAGTCCTTAAGGTTATCGGTTCGTTGCAAAGTTAGTTAACTTTGCAACGAAACGCTAACCGAAGGACTATTTTCGTATAAAATCTTAAAAACAATTTACGAAAATAGTCCTTGGGGTCATCGGTCCTTTGCAAAGATAGTCCTTAATGACTAAGTTACTATACTGAAATAGTCCTTGGGTTATCGTTCTATTGCAAAGTTAATCTTTAACGTAAAACTCCGCGCTCCGATACGAAGTGCAGGTGTAAACCCTCTTAAACTAAACTAACAAATACATTTAAATAAAAAAATTGACCCCTAAACTAACCACAACAAAAAATATGGTGTAAACCCTTAACAAATCTTTATCCACATATACCTACAAAAAATTAACGAGTTCAAAAAAGTTGTACATGCAAAAACAGGAGAGCGAAATCCTTATATGGTTACCTATGAAGAAGACTTTGTCGGAGCAACTAGAGATGTGGCGGATTGGCAGAAGAAACATAAAGTGAGAGATAGCTTTTAAGAATGTGATATTTTTTGAAAATGAAGGTTTTTATAGGTTAAACATTATGCTTAAGAACAATGATTTTTAGCCTAAAATTCACTATGCTTATGAATAGGAAAACAACATTTGATAAATGTTATATATTAAGTTTTGAAATTCAAACTTGGAATACATTCTATTATCCAACCCTTGGGAGACACTCAAGGATAATCTCTTTGTCCATTGGTTCTTTCCTTTCTATTTAAAAATAGATAAACACCCAAAAAATATATTTTTAACACTTCACAAAATGTTTTTAACAAATGGTTATTTGAGTTGGTTCGCCTTATAATACCTTGGGTGTTAGAATGAACTTGGAAAGGTCAAAGCGTGAAGTGCACTGAGGGGGTTTAGCAAAGCGAGGAGTTATAAACCAAACCGAAGCCGGGATCTATTCTTGGCGCGCTAGCTGATGCGCCATCAGCGCTTCAGGATCTGATTAAGCTTAGGCTTGATTATAAATACCCCCTATTGGCTAGTGTTCTCCTCACATTTTGCCATTCATTCTTTCTCTCTTATTTTTTTATCTCTAATCTCTCCAAGTCTAAAATCTTCTTGTGTTCTAATCTCTTATCTTATTATATTTGAAAGAACACATCTTTTGCAAAAGAGATACACAAGTATTTAATCCATACTTGTGTATTGTGTTGAGAGTCTTCTTCTCTATACCTTTTCTATTAGAATCGAGTCTCTAGGATAGGTTAGTCTTGGTTTAACAAACAAACTATCATTCATTTGTATTGGTTGTAATAAGTCGCGTACCTTTATTGTTAAGCATAAATCGTATGTTGATCTCGTTAGGTTGATACTTCTAGGGGAAGTTCTTAGTGGTCTTAGTGGTTAAGTCGAGTCGCGAGATTCTTGTGGTGGTTTCCGAAGGCTATACAGTTGGGAGTAACTCTTTTTAGAGAGCGTCGATCTTTATGCATATAGGTGGAGTGAAGTTGTAACGGTTTATAGTCCATCATAAAGATTATACTACAATATTAGTATAGTGTCGTGGATTCGCAACTGGACATACGGATGGTATAAACTAGGGGTGGTAATTCGGGTCGGGTTTGGGTTGGCGAGTTCGAGTTAACATGTTGGCGGGTCAGAAAACCCAACACGAAGCTGACCCATTTAAATGATCGGGTCAACTATGCAACCCTAACATGTTTAAACATAACTCGAACCTGGCCCGTTTAACCCGTATATATACATGGGTTGGTGGGTTAAATAGGTTACACGGGTTGAATAGGTTAAACGGGTTTCAGGTTGACCCATTTAACCCATTTTATATACAAAAGTTGACACATTATAAGGGTTAAACAGGTTAAATAGGTATGTGGGTCGACCCGTTTAACCCATTTAAGCTGTATAATAATATATATATAATTTTTAATTTAAGGAAAAAAAAATCTTAAATGGGTTGGAGGGTCGACCCGATTTATTTAATCCCAACCCGAACCTGACCTGTTTAATAAACGAGTCAGATGGGTTGACCCAAAACCGACCCGAATTCTATTTAAACTTAACCCGAACCTGTTAATTTTCATGTCGGTTTCAGGTCGAGTTTCGTGTCGGGTCAGAAATTGTCACTCCTAGTATAAACCCCCCATCCCGAACCAATATATATCATGGTCTTTCTCTCTCTTTGTTATGACAGGTGGTTGGCAGTGAGATTGGTGGTCAAAAATAAGAATGCTGTAGTTATGAGAGAAATATGAGGTGGTTGGTGTTTGTCAACACTATTGTTAAGAGCAATCGTTGCATACACTTTTAGGATTTTTCTTTTTATTAAATCTATTTAAATATATAATTATAGAGGAGTTGTGTGAACATTTATCTTGATAAAATCTATATGAGTAAATACTTATAAATTATTTGTATGTTTGATCTATAAGGTCTTATATGATATGGTTCTTGGTTTTATGCTCGTGGAGGGGTGTCATAAATACTTACCCGACCTAGACCCAAACCCAAATAAGGACAATCGAGTTTAAAATCTAAATCGGGTTAATCAGGTCAACCCGGTTAACCTCAATTTGAAATTGGGTCGGGTATCATGTTCAAAATATTTTGCCTATTCGGGTTCGGGTCTACCCGACTCACCCGAGTTAGTTTTTTATGTAATTATAAATTATATCTTGATCTTTATTCAATTAAAAGTCCAAGTTAAATGGTCCATGTAGTAAACTTGGCCCATTTTCCATTCAATTTTTTGTGATTATCACAATTCTAAGAACCAAGAACTAGTCGTTTAACACTTTCACTCCAATTCATGATCTGAAATATTTTATTTTCTCTTCAAGAATTGTAATTCTTATACAAAAGACACTACTCTTCCATGGTTGATTTTGTTGTTAATTTTGTATTCTTATTAAGTTTATAGGGTTTAATGTTTCCATTTAGAACATAAATTGCTTCTTTTTAGATTTATATTTAATGTTTGTTTGTTTAAGCTTTATTGGGTTAAAGACTTATTGATTATAAATATCAATTAATTAACTAGTTGTGTATTTATATATTGCTAGATGCCAGACACCAATTCAATGGAAATAGATTATGAAGCGAATATAGAAGTTAAATTTTTTAAAACAACTAAGCGCAAGGAAAAAAAAACCACAAAAGAAAACAACTAAGCGCAATGTAAAATAATGGTCAAAGGTTTGACTAGGCTTTGATGAGCAAGATCTAGAAGAAGGTGAATCAAAGAAAGATGTGAAAGCTAAGTGTAAGGATTATGATGAAGGTTTCTTTGTCATTGAGTTAAGCATGGTATAAAAAATTACAAAGCTAAATAATTTAAAGGTCAAGCTCAAATTATGCTTGAACAAGGTGACGAGAATAAAATGATGGCATAGAAATTTAACCAAAAAGAAAGTAAGAATGCATTGTCACACATGGTTATAGTTGATGACCTCCTTTTAGTTTTGTCGAGCATGATGGCTTTAGTCACCATTCTATGATAAATCAACCCTTGTTTGATGTTCCATGTAGAGGTACCACTACACAATGTAACACCCTCAAAATGGGTCGCAGCGAAAATGATGTTCCGGGAGCGTTACTTCATAATACCATTACACAAGACATGAGAGAACGACCTCTAAATGAGTCATTTGAAAATGATACATCGGATTTAATAAATGTTGTTACAAAAGCTCAACGGCTTAACTTGTTCATCCTTGAAAATGTAAAGATTTTAGATCACGACAAATATTCCCAAAATGTAATGCCTCTAAATCTTTATGCAATGACTACAAAATGATTGACCACCCATGTATCTCTTTGCTCTTTGGTATATGCTTAATTACACATACCATTTTCCATAAAAATGGACTTAAAAGACTAAAAACGTACCAAAAATACATTGTATTTGTATGTTTTGCATTTGAATTGTACAGGTAACGGATATTCAAGAAAAGGACAAAAACAAAGCTAAAAACGACAAAACCGAGCACGAGAACAGAAAGAGCGTGAAGAAAAGTCAAAGTCAACCCCGAGAAGTGGCATTGGAAAGAGCATCGAAAACCGAACCCGAAATCCTAAACTGCCAAAAGTGGGCCCACCCATACCCACCTAGTGGGCCCGGGTCAGCCCACTTATATAATACACTCACTTAACCCTTTTAAAATAACCTAATACACTTTTATACTTTACCCGACCTAATCCAAAAAGCCCAAAACAACTTAACAGCCCATGACTATGGCTGTTAAGTCTGTTAGCACCACAAAGGACTAGTTTTGCAGTAACACATATAACTTTGAGGGACTAACTTTGCCAAGTCCTCAAAATTTTCATCATCACAGGGATTGTGGGTGTAAATGAACTTATCAAACAGAGGGACTACTTTTGCCAAACCACAAAACTTTTACCCTGTCACTTTTATAAACCCTTTCCCGCAAATGCACAGTAACCAAGTACTATTCATCGTCTCCTACCTCCTTGCAACCAAACAAAACTCATTAAAACCATAAACCCCACCCCACATGGCTCTTATGTCCGCCTTGGCAATCCCCAATTACCCTATTCGACAAGGAACAGGATAAAATCATCAAGGGTCAAGATCAAAGGCTTGGGGACAAAGAAAAATGGATGGCTTTGATTGCTTTTGAACTCTCCTCACATAACAAACACAACTCCTCAAACCTCTCAGCAAAGAACACAACCAGAAGAAGACAAAGACCAAAGAAGACCATGTCCTAAGTCTTTTCTTTATATAGGGTCACTTGTAAGCCACTTGGCATCAAGTAGTTACTTAGTTTTTAACCTAGCATTTTATTTTTAGCTTATTTAGTTTAACTTGTAATGTTTTGAAGTTTAATGAAATTTAAGTTTGTTTCTTAAAAATCTGTTTTAAGCTCTGTTGTTTTCAAGTCTTGACTATGTTTCAAAAGCCTTCATAAGCTCTTATAAGCTCTTAATCATATACATAAGTAATCTGTTTTTATCTATATAAAAAGGACTTAAGGAAATTTCATAAAAATCTCAAAAGAATCTCTCCTCAAAATACCACAGCTTATTTTTTGATGATAAGCCAGAAATGGAAGGGCTTATAGACCTCACTAGCTTGTTTTTAACAAGCTAGAGCTTGTAGATTGCTAATTTCACCCTGTTTAGAGCAAGGGTTTGGTAAGTTTCACTTTTTAAATTTTTAGCTTAATTACTGTAGCTTAGCTTATTTATGCTTATTTCTTGATTATGTTTGCTTATTTATGCTTGTTAATGATATTTAGAGTTAAAAATGCCTAAGTTGTAGTTTGAAAATCATTTGTGCAAAGTTCTTTTATAATCTGTCTATTTTAGCTTTTGAAAATGCATCATTAGTTCTAGCTTAATTAAGTGCTTGTTGAGTGTTAAAAGTTGCTTAATGGGTTTGTTATAAGTTGTTAAACATCTGGTCTTAAGGGTTTGTTCATAGAAAAATCAAGTAATCAGCTTTAAAATACATTTTTAATGCTTAAAGGAGTGTTTGGCATAAGCTTAAAATGGGTCATATTTGTGTTTTCATTAGGTTGGGTCACTAAACCATTTTCAACAAACTAAATTAAGTAGTGTTAAGCTGTTTTCAAAGGTACTTAAAGTTCAAAACTCAATTTGAAGGTCTTAGGTAGTTAATGCTTAAATCTATGGTGATTTAGCTTGTTAATACTGCTTATTAGCTTTGAATTTGGATTAGGTGCTTATAGTGTTGTTTTCATACATGTTTTAGTGTACAAATGCAGTAGAAATAGTCTAGTATAGTTTGCATAATTGTCCAAGTTTGTTTTTACCAAAATATGTCAATTTTAACCAAGTGTTGAAAAAAAACAGCTTTTTCATTTAGTATTTCTGGCTTATTCTTTATTTCAAAATGGTTTTTGATTGATGATATGTGTTCTCTGAAGTCCAAAATTAATCTGTTTGTAGGTTTGAGATCCATAAGGATCTGTTAGAGTGCTTATTTTTAAGCTCAAAAGTGCCCTTGTGGGCTGTTTGTCTAAGTGTTTGATGCCCATTTGCTTATTTGCCTTTTCAGCACCTTACTGCTTTTTTAACTTGCTTATTTTTGCTCTCATTTGCTCAATAGGTGTAGCTTAATATCTAGGTTGGCTTATTTCGCTTTTTCATTAGCTTATTTAGTATAGAAAAGCTTAACAGTTTAGCATTTAGACTTAGTGTAAGATAGGGCTTAACTGTCAACCTTTGGAGCTTATTTTCGTGCTTATTTGTGATTTATAAAAAATGTGTCTTTGTTGAAGTTTCTTATTCTTAGCTTATTAAAAAAAGTTGTAAAAAAATGAAAAACCAAAACGTTTGGGAAGGGGGAAGTCCCAAGTGAGCCAAGGCTCGAACCTAGGACCTCAACCCCATCAACCAAACGTTTTAACAACACTCTCTACTACACACCGTGCCCTTGGGTCTTTTGCATTATACATTGCATATAATATTTACTTAACAACTTTTTGATACCATTTTCTTTAAGCTACTTCGTAGCTTATTCCTAGCTTATCTGAGCTTATTTGATAAGCTGGTTGGATCAGCTTATTTTTCCTAGGAACCTTTCATCTTTTAGGAATTTTAGGAATTTTTCCAAATTTTTTTACTATTTTTCTTTAATTTTCGAAGATTAAAATTATGAAAAGTCATTTAAAATTAGTAAATTAATTTTTATCATTTTTAGATTTTAATTTTAATTTTTAGATTTTTAATTTAATTTTAGAAATTATTTTTTAATTATAAAAAGTAGTTAAAAACAGTTTTCTTAATTGTTATCATATTTTAGACTTTTCTAAGGTAGAAAATCATTTTTAAAATTTTTTAGGGATTAATTTGTTATTTTTTAAGAATTTAAATAGATTAAATTAGTTTTTAATTCATAAAAAATTATTAAAAAGCCAAAAAAATATAATTCTTTTTTAGAAAATTTTCATTTGTCATTTGTTTTAGGTTTACATGCAAAAATTTCTTGTGTAGGGTTAAAATTTGAATTAGTTGATAAGTTAAACGCGTTTTTAGGATTCCGTTGTGCATTTTTTTAATTTAAATTTATGTACCTTAATTGTTTTTAGTGTAGATTGCATTATTTTCCCCGTAGATTTAGAAAACCAATCAAAATCTTTGTCATTCAAACATCAAATATCAAACCGACTCTCGACTTTCCAATTCACTCCTCGTTGGGGGAAAACGACCCGGGAATATCACATACTACTTCTGGTTTCATTGATTTTCTTGATAATTATCCTTATTATATATGTATAAGTATTATATATTTATATATTTATATTTTAAAGGGTTAATTAATTAAGAATCACCAGTCGAGCTTGAGTAAGACTTTATCTTCGAGAAGCTAATAAGCTTGATTTGGTGTTTTATAGAGGAAAATACCACCGGCTGCGGCATTCAAAACTTCTTGGGTTATTTCGCTGAGACCATGATAGAAGATTTAGATTTTTATAATGTTGCATTTGGATAAATTGTGACCATGGTAGTTTCAGAGCATTTCTTTCATACGAAGCCAAACATCGGTTAGAGATTCATTTTCATGTTGAGAGAAGGTTCGGATTTCTCTGAGGAGTCGGTCGAAAAGAGTTGGGGGAAAGAATCGGCTAATGAAAGCGGTTCAAAGTTCATCCCATGTTTCGATAGTTCCTTCGTTGAGTTCGTCCAGCCATGTTTTTGCTTCTCCAGTTAGGGATATGGGAAACATCATTAGGCGGACGGCTTCATTTTCAGTATCTATGTATTTAAACATATCGCAGATTCTGAGGAATTCATGAATGTGTTTATAGGGATCAGTTTTGGTTCTACCATCAAATTGGTTTCCTTTGACAAGAGTCAAGTGGTTACCTTTATTAGCAAATTCGTTTGCGGTTTCAGGAATAGTGATTGCTAAACAAGGAGTCGGAGCGACAACATGGTCGGTAGCCCACATGGGTTCATCATCCATTGGATCGTAATTTCGAAGAATATCAAGAAAGTGACGAAAGTAATTGATGTTAAGAACTGGCGGGTAGACAATTCTCGAGTGTTGTGGTGGATTGTTTCTTTGATCATATGGAATTCTCCTGTTTCGTCGATGAAGTCTTCGATTCAGAGTACGTTCAGGTTTAGGTAACGGTTCAACAAGTTTAGAATTGGAAGCACGTGTATGCATCCAAGAGAGAAATTGTTTGGGTCAGTTTGCCAGAAAACTGTACGGCGATTTTTGAAAAAGAGGGGGAGTTAAAGTAATTTTATAGAGTTGACTACAGAACAGCTTAAAAATCCTCGGCAGCGGCGCCAAAAACTTTGATGTGTTTCAAAAGCTTTAAATTTATAATGACTGAAAATACCAATTTATTATAGGGAAACACACGGGTAAAAGTATAACCCACGTATGTAGTATAATCTTTTTAGGTAAGACCAGGTCGTTTCACATGGATTTGAGTAGTGTTTAAATAATCATAAAGAAAATAAACTTTAACTTGAAAATAACTTTTTGTTTTACTAATGATAATAAAGATGACTACTCGGATAGTTGAAAATAATTTATAAGTATTGGTAATGATATTGACCTCAAAGATGGGACCTTAATTTATAAAAAAAGGATTTTCTCGTCAAAAAAACAATTTCACAAACTAACTTAATTAACTCAAGACTTATATTTAGTTAACTAGACCAAATGTGTCACTCAAATAATCCAGTTACTAGTATATCAAAGCTTATTTGTTTATCAATTTACGAAAGTGGATTTCTCTAAACGAATATGATCATAGAAAATCTTTAATAAAACCGCATCATAAATCATAACGGGTTCTCTCGACCAATACCGATAGGATTATATAATTTTAAGTTGTTAAGCAAAGATGGACAATATAAGATTTAATAGGATTTTCAACATAAAGCTTGAGAAGATATAAAAGGATCATAATCATACCAAATGCTTATTCATTATCATAACATCACCGAGTAGTCATGAGAGATTTAGCCTCTTATGGCTAAAGTGTTCATAACAAAAGTAGATTTAACACAGACTTCCATTATTTCAATAACTAGGTTGATAATTGTCTTCGTTCTTGATCGTTAGATCTTTATTTTTCAAGAGAAGTGGTGTTTTTGGTGTTTTTATGGATGATGGATGGGAGGATTGAAGTATGTGTGTGTGGGATATGGTTTTATGGATGAGAGGAATGATTTGAGAGTGAAAATTCATCCTCTATTTATAGGCTGATTTTGGGTGAAAAGTGCGGCGCACACAAAAGTTTGTGCGGCGCACATGGTGATTAAATGCACTAGCATTAAATGTTTATTGAGAAAGTGCAGCGCTAAAGAGAATTTGTGCGGCGTACTCTGGGTGTAAATGCAGTAGCATTAAAGTCTTCATAAATGCTTTATATCAGATGGGAAGTGCGGCGCACTAAAGGCAAGTGCGGCGTACTTGTTGAGTTAATGCAATGTTGACTGTCTTTGACTTGAAGGGAAGTGCGGCGCACAAAAGGCAAGTGCGGCGTACTTTTGGCACATAGAGCTTGATTGTTGATCTTTTCTTGAATGATGCGTTCTTTAACGTGTAAGTGTTTGATTTTGTTGTATCTAACCTCGGGATGTCTTCTAGTGAACCTGCAAGCAATTTTAGGCTATTAAGTATCGAAAGTTCACAAGAAATGATAAAATATATACAAATAACACCATAGAAAACATGTATAATTTAGGCGTTATCAACGGGTCAAGTCAAACATCAAAAAACCATCTAAAGTGTATGCAAATGTATAGAAAAGTCAAAATTAGTGCAGATTAATCATATTTAACCCGTTAATCATTTAAAAAACTGAATAAAGTAGTGAGTGTCTTAGTATTCAACCCAACTTGACACAAACCTCTTTTATGTTGGCGTGACATGTATATGTGAATTATAGTCTGAAACTTAGTAATTAATCTCTTTGTTGTAGAACCAACATGACTATGCAATATTAGATTTATTTGCATCAACTCAGAATATGTTATCTGGTCGTCTAATTTATGTGGTTATGTTCTTTTTTCGACTATACTAAAAAAACATGTCTAAATTGTGTGGTTCTGTTATTTTTTCGACTATATCTAAAATGCTTATCCAAACACTCTCTAATTATTAGCAAAAATGGCAATCACAATAGTTGACGTTGCATAATCCTAACTAACACTATCTCACGCGATCACATACCACCAGGTGTCATCCTAAAATCCCAAATATATCCAAACACCAATTTTTTTTTTTGCTTAAGCCCTTATAGTTTGCTTTCATTCTCATTTTTATTTACAAATAACTAATAAGTTACATAAAAAACATTTTAAGCCCATGAAGTTTGTTTTCATTGCAATGTTTTTAATTTTATTTGAATTATTATGTAAAGTTTTTTATTATTAATTAGATTTCAATTTTATTGTTAAAAAAGAAAAAGGTCGTCTTACTGTACTTAAAAGATCGCATGTAAGTCGCACGAGAAAGAAAGCTGGGGTGAGAGGATAATTATGGGTTGTTTTGAGACATGTTTTAGTAGGTGGTGGGACTATTCAGATTCTTGTATTTTATTTTATTTTTTTATGTAACCTTTTTACGTTACTTTAAATAAAGTTGTTGATGTAACTAGTGAAATTACTTGATGCTTTGTATTTTTGTCAGGGTTCTAAAAAACGCGTCATGGCGGCGCCAAGGCGTCACTAAGTCGTAAGGTGAGGCCTCCACGTTATGAAATCAATAAAGCCATCGGATTTAGACGTGGCGTGAGATGAGACGTGAAAAGGCGCGCTAAGTCGTGAGGCGTGACGGGTTTTATAGATTCCACCCCAATACATACATTTAGATTGACTAGTTTGTTTAGTGCTTACCTTGATAACCCATGATCATGGTGCAATGATCTAGAAATCAAGAATAGTGTAGATAATGAATTAATTATGTGGGAATTGAGACACCTGATGCGGTCGTCGTTAGACTTCTACACAAAGTTTTACAACTCCCTAGGCAGAGCACCTAATCGTTGTAGTAGTAGTATAGGCAAGACTCGGGGGGTTGTTATCGTTCACTCGGGGAATAGGTTGGGAAGGCTTGATCACGGTCTGACAGAATTCTAAGGGTTGCGAGAAGATTCTTTTTGTGTTTTTATATTTTATGAAAGCAAGTAAAATCATATATTGGAGAGGTTGGTTGGTTTTAGCTATTAAACTAAATATTAACTACGCTACTGGTGATAACAATATAATAAAAGATTGTGTTTATTTAATCATGTATTACTCCCTAGATTGCTTCTCCTAGTGTTGTTGCTTTGTCACACTTGTGATGATCTATGTAATTATTTCCTAAGTCATGAACGAATTACACGAACCTGCCGTCTATTTAATATTCCGTTAAGGCAACACACAAGTAAGGTAGTATGAAGACTATTACAAGGCCCCTAAGAGTATATTAAATGCATGTGAAATATATTAAGAGTGGATCAACCATATAAGGGGGCAAGGTAGTATGAAGACTGTTACCCGATGGTATCCTTTCTACACAATCATGTGTTCCTTGACATATCAACAGCGATACAGACAAAAGCTGATTTTCTAAGACCTAACATGCATATTCATCACAAGAAGCAACACCACTAAGATCTACATTCTAGGTTTCATACAATCCTAAATAAACACAATAGGAGGTTTAGCCAAGCATGTTATAGATAAAGCAAGAACAAATAAGAATCACACAACAAGACATATTGAATGATTAAATAAGTCTTACTTGATTAGAACATGAATTGAAGGAAGTACAATAGGGTTTTAGGCCCTAAAATCGCCCCTTACAGATGCTAAACGAACTAGGGTTCGTACCCTCTTTTTATTCTAAAGTTACACACTTAAAACCCTAAATTCGGGTTTGTATATATAGGAAAAATGCCGTGACGGTGTCGCGTTTAGTCGTGACACCGTCATGAAAGAGAATATTCTAGATAATAGGCTGGGCCGTGATCTCTGACGCCGTCGTGGAAAGTGTGACGCCGTCGTGGAAAGTGTGACGCCGTCGTGGGATGCGTTATGACGGCGTCACATAGAAACTGTGACGCCGTCTCTAGCTGCTGAGAACATAATCTTGAGAAATATTGGTGTAGGTCCGTAGTCTTGCCCGTTTCTTCTCCAAATGAGCCCAAGTCACGTGTAATTCTTCCAAATGCTCTCCAAATGAGAAATACCTAAAAAAGAACGATTAAGTACATATTTTGGGCATAAATGCACGATTTAGGGGTTTAAACGACCTCGAAAAAGTGTATAAAATGACACCTCATCAAATACCCCTACACTTGGGATTTGATTGTCCTCAAGCAAATGGGTTTTTCTACCTAGACAATAGCAATATGAGGGTCATTTTACCGACTCTTTAAAAGTATTTTACAACACAACCTTCTAGACCTCATAATTAAAAGCACATAAAATATATATACTAGCACCTCACATAAGTGTTTGGGATTCTCTCTTTCACTCGGGTGTATAACAAATTATAACATAAGGGGGAAACGAAAAATCAACACTCATTACCTGTCATAGCATATAAATTACCATAGGCTTGGTAAATGATCAAACCTCCACCGCTTAGGCGCAAGTATTATTCATTACTTTCTAAGTAGTCTTTTAAAGGGTTGTGGGGTGTAGATGTAAGATAACATATAATGGAAACGCAAACAGATGGGATACATTTGGGTGGCTTTGGGTGAATTTGGAGTGGAAGGGTTAGCTAATTATTTACACGAATACACTTTGGTTTGGTTGCTAAGCCAAGACTCGGACGAAGATCTACAAACTCTACATAACTCTACATCAATGTCTTTCTTTTTCTTTTCTTATTTTCATTTTTTTTAATAACATAATACATCACATTGGGTTTATAACACGTACCCCTACACTTGAGCTTTTACATGCTCGATAATTACAATCTATCTAATGACCCGATTTGAGGTGTATCAAAATAACATGAAGATCATCTAAAGAACATATGGGGGTATTGACTTAACTTTTCTTCCCCATTCTTCCGCAAAATAAATACTACCATGAATCCCAATCGTCCCAAAATCGTATTTACATGGATAAGGACTTAGCAACCGTGTACTCAATAATTAACTTGGGTTAAAACAATAATGTACTAAAAGTGAGTACATACAAGTACAAGGCTTGGCTCAGGCGTTATTTATAAAAGAAAAGGAAAAATAAAAATAAAAATAAGAAGAAAAATATTTTTTGGATTTTTATATTTTTTATAAGAACGAAAATAATATTTCCGAAGAAAGGATATTCAAGGCTCGAACACGAACAATCCCGTAAAAATCGCTACACCTTTCCCCGGCAGCGGCGCCAAAAATTGATCACGTCCAAACACACTATATATAATATATAATATATAAGGAGGATATCAATAATAGTATAGTATAGTATTTCCGTCGGGTTCTAGATAAACGCTTTTAACCAAAGCAATTTCAAAAACCTTCCGGGTCGTTTCCTCGGCGAGAGATGAATGGAAATCTACGTTCAAGTTGTAAATCGAGCTTGATTGTCATTCAAGTTTTTGGTTTTGGCTTTAAACTATTTTTATACTAAAAATTAAGCTAATATTAATTCTAAGATTTAAAACTACCAAATTATACTAAAATTGATCTAAAAGATATAAATGATTAATATGCTTGCTAAGTGACGTGAAATGTTCTTTAAGTGCGGGCTTAGGTTTAACAAATTAAAATCCTTAGAAAACAAGTTTCAAGAAATTAAATGACAAGTAAAGTAAAATGCTTTTTAAAATAAATGATAAGTATTTAAATTGCATTAAAAGTAAATGACGGTATGTAAATTGAAAAATTCTAATGACTATTAATTTTTTAAACCTTTTTAAAACCACACTTAAATTCCAAATCACTAATCACTTAGCAAACACAAGTAAGACTACTCGCTAATCATAATAATAAAATAAGCAAAGCAAAACATTTTTATACTAAGCTACACTAATATATTGAAAGGGGAGAGAAAATAAAACCGAATTGAAGACCCGCAATTGAACGAATACCACCCGATTTATTTAGCTAAAACAAATAATCAAATTCGGTCTAGCTAAATAAATCCGTAAGCTCCACGCCTCGTGAGTTGACCGGTACCAAAAGTTAAAACAAAGAAATATCAACTGTTAATTTGCAAAGTTACATTCGAGTTATACATTCTGTTATTAAACCACGGGACCTAAATAACTCAATTCAAGTCCAAGATTAAAATGGTCCAATTCCAAATTGAGGCCCAATATTAACCAAATACAACTCAAACCCATGTTAAATTTTAACAACCAAACACATTCAAATATCAAGTGAAAAACTAGCTTATCTATTTTAATTCTTTCAAATTTTCTAAACAATTTTCTAACCCGAACTTGATAAAATAGAATCGAACAGAACAAGCTACCCTATTTGCAATAAGCTAATACAATTTTAAAACTACCTCACTAGCTTATCTTGAATATTATAAAAAACTAGACTGAGATCTATATTGCGTATTTCAACAAAGTGTGCAAAAATATAAACCTAGGCAAAAGAATATAATAAGTCGAATCTTTTTTGAGCTTAAATCATAAACGAATAAGTCATTAGAGGACTTATTCGATTATAGGAAATAAGCTGGAAATAAAAATATAACGACGATAAGCTTATACGAACTAAGACAAACAAAAACTTATTTAATCTCTTTTAAAGAAACTTGATGACTTTTTAGGATGTTACCGATGAATTGTGCTAGAAAAGTAATAAGCTAACGGACGAAATTATTATAAAATCACCGACAATACAGCAAAGGTCTTATTGGTTTTAATATAGGCCTAGATCCAAATTGAAAATAAGCTATAGAAGATATAATCTTATTCGACCAGAAAATAAGTAGAAAGTAAATCTCAGCCTATTAAAGAAGGCAAACATGGTCGATGAAGTAAATGAAAGTCAAACGAAATAAGCTAGTAATAAAGCAAACTTCGTTTCCATTAAGCTCTAAACTATTATTTTTTTACTCTATCTCATTATGAGGACGTTTTAATTAGATTTTGTAACTTAAGCCCAGAAATTTAAAATAAGCTAATACATAAATGTAAATAAGCTAAATATACCAATGATAATAAGTAAATCTAAAAAACTTATTTTTCCTAATGAGATCTAGTTGAGGGGATAGAGCGGGGTTGTATTTTTAGCCAAGGAGGGGGTAATAAAAGTTGTTGTTAATCCACACGCCTCCTGATCGAGTTCTTTATGTAAGATAACAGCGTTTGTTAAATTGAACGAATCCAAAATACACAAAGATTGAGACTTAGTATGTATTACCAAAGTGTATGCGGAATATACCACTTTGTATAACTCTTAGTAGATAATTTATTTATGGAACGGTAACTGACAAAAAACAACAAGGATCACAAAACTCATGATTCGATTTTATTGAAATATCAAGGTACTCGTGAAGTACTGGGGTTTACATACCTTTAAGCTATTAATAATTTTCTCTCTAAATATTTCTATGCACTTGAATTGTATCTCTTAAAGTTCTTATTTCCACTAATTAGGATCTCCCTTTTTTTGAAATTAAAGGTGCCCTTTTACAAAGATATCTAGGCCTATATTTTAGGTTCAGTTTACAATTCCAAATTTATTATATCATGAAATACTATCATGCATTCTTATCTTCAGTTCAGCAGCTCCCCTTTGACTATCTGAAGTTACATAACTTCTCTCTACTAGCAGTATTAAGTAACTTGGCACCAGTACTAAGTTAGTACTGGCCAGTTTCTAACTCTTTTAGTATATGTTGGCAGTATTAAGGTGTCTCAATGAAGATTATTTCCTAACAATCTCCTCCCCTAAAACTTGGGATTGTCTTTCATATATCATCTAGTTTCTTTGAATAAATTATTATAGTATCTATGCCTCTGTGATGATTCTTTCAAACATTTCTGTCAACATTCTGATCATTGAGATCTTTAAACCTGAGGAGTTCATATGCTGGGAACTCTATGATACTACTTCCATTTTTTTTTAATCGTAACATTCTTTGTTAACATCTCTTGGCGTGTAATGGATACTTCTTCTCAGTCCAACATTATGGGGATTGGCTAACCCATTCTCCATCAGCACAATGTGAATACAACAGAAAGGTCATATTATTACTTCACAGAACTGCAACTTGTATTCATGCTGGATCTTTTCCAAATATATTCCTCTTTTAAGGTATCTATACAATGTGTGTTAGTCCTCCCAAAGCATCAGTCAAAATACACCTTATGGACTTGAAGCACGATACCTATTATCGATAAAATCTGTAATTATTTCTTCTACATCCATATCTTTACAAAGTCTTCAAGCATCTCACTCAGTCACTCTTATAATTCTTGAAAATTCACTTTCCCTCTGTTTAATTGATACGTTCATGAAAAGTCTATGTCATGATAATAAGTCTTAAACATCCAAAAATTGGAAACTTTGTAGAAATAGATTCGACCTATATAGGCACGGGGGACATCTTCTCTTGGGTACTTTATCTAAAAATCCTTTGAGTCCCATCTTTTCAGCATCTTCTTCTTGCTTTTGTATTTACTTGTGCTTTTTTCTGGAATGGACTCTTTCTCTTTGCTGCGGTTCTTTAAAACACTGGTTTTAGACTCTTAATTGTGTTTCACTCTCTTCTTTCCTCAAACCTTTTCAGGAGTCTTTTCTTTTGCAGGTGAGTATTCTTAGGAGATGTTTTTAGGAGACTTTTGCATTTCCACTTCCATATCTGTAATCTTTCTGGCTAAATATTTTGATTTAAATCCCAAATCTTTTACATAAGATTGGCCTTATGTCATTGTAAGAAATTCCTTTTGAAGTCACTGATCTTGAAGTTCCTTTGGGTCTTAAAATATTTAATCATATTTCTTCTTGCTTGGGACAATTTTTCTTTGGCTTCAAGTTTTAGAGAATAATATCTAATGACTGAATGGTTCATTCCAGTCAATCTTCTTTGTAGTCTTAGCTTCATCAATAGATCTTTTCCTTTTCTTTTTCATCCCAATGACCTGAGCAACGTTTCTTCTTATCTAGTTAATTTGGAGCTCTTTGTGTACTCATTCATTTGCCTCTTTCAAGGTCTGATTTGCCTCCTTCAGCATTACCTTAATCTTTCTTGTTCAAGTTCCTTATTTGATTTCTTCTTGGGCTCTTCTTCAATAAATTATGGCTTTAACCTTATCTTGTCTTGATCTTTTCTTCATTGCAACTTCTTCTCATACAGAGGTTTCAGTGCTCTATCAATACTAATATCCACCGCAGGCAGTGTAACTATTGGAACTTCTTCAGCAGTAGTATCTTTCTTTGCACCAGCTCGTACTAACTTCATCACTGATTTCTCTCTGCCCTCTTGATCTGATCTGTCTTCAGTTGGATTTCACTTCTTGAATGAATAGTTCAGTGTCAGTACTTGCTTTTCTTGATATCCTCTTCATCAATTAAATTCATCCACTTGATTGGATGAAGATTCATCTTCAAAGGCTTTTCATCTGAGGAATATCTACCCTAACTTGTTTACATTTCTTTCACATTCAGTTATCTGAGACTACTTGATTATTGACTGTGAATATGATTGGTTTTAGCGAACTGTAAGTTTTCTTTGTCTTACATCATGTAAGCATCTAATTTCTCCATTCCTGTCAGCCAAAGTGTGGTAAACCAAAGTCATAAAATTCTTTTTGTTTTCAAACTACCCTCATCAATTTTACCCCCTCATGTGAGTGAAAAGCATGGTGAGGTGAGCTAATGGGTGTTTAGGAATTGGTGTTCTGATCCAGGTTGTCGTTTGGGATTGTTGTATGGGTAGGTTGCGTAGGTGAGGGTTGAGTTGGTGAGAGATAGTGTAGGTGATGGTTGTGATAGTGTGATGTGTCTAAGTGCCATTGGGTAGCCGGTCAGCGAGACTGTAAAGGTGTGGGAGGGAGGTGAATATGTGACTGCTGGAAGGTGATGTTGGTGGTGCAGAACAGCTATACCAGATTAGTGGGACAATTGAGCAACCTCTTGGCCTGAAACAATCCATATTAGTAGGCATCTTTCATATTGCTATAAACACCTTCTTGGTTTGAGAGGGAACATGATTGGTTTAGTTGTTGTTGTAAACTGCTGGTTATGCTTATATGGCATATTCTGTATAAAACTTGGGTGACATCCAACATACTTATGGGGACTAGAGATATTAGACACCTTGTGCTACAATAATCTCCTAGAAAAAATTTAACTTATACTATTGGTTGCAAGGCCATTTAAACAGCATAGCTGCAATATTACTACAAACTGTCCCAAGCAGTCTTCTTTGGGATAAGAAATGGAGAATATTATGATATGTAACCTCCCATTGAATGTGAAATGACACATTTTTGAAAGGTAAACTTATCTGAGTCATTGTGATAGCCTTAAGCGCTAAATTGCTCAAAGATCCTCTGTAGTTGGATTAAGTAACACCATCTGATCATACCAACAATTAAGAATGTCGCCCTGTAAGAACCTTCAGTGATAGACAATGAGTGACCATCAATAGTAGCATTTATCTTGCCTTCTCCATTATCATCAGTAGATGCATCAGGCAAGTCCTCCCATAATTGTTTAGATATAGGAGACACAAATACTCTGCTTCTTGGTGATGTGCATTATGAAAATGTGACTCTTGTGTGACGATAATCTATTATCTGATTGATATCCCTGCTCATACCCCGTATGATTTATCCATATTTGCTTTCAGTTGTGCTTGTCACCAAATATTCTAATTTGCCATGAATGAAATCACTGAGTTAATCAAGTGGGATATTGATGCGTATATGTAAGTATGAAGGTTGGAGAAAGTTAATTGCAAAGTAATAGAGAAAATAGAGAGATATTCGTTGAACTATTATAAAGAATTTGTTAGTTTTAGTGAATAAATCATTTGATATATATTAGTAGATGCACAGTAATGTCCATTGGTCAAACCCCATTATCCATAGGTATTTGGCAGATTGAAATATCTCAACGGCCTCTATTAATAAATGAAAAAAATCTGTTAGGCCCAAACAGTAATATCGGTCATTCCAAGCAGTATTAACTTGGGCCTAGCAGTACTAAAATATCGCATACCAGTATTTCTTCATCCACCCATAAAAGCTGTATACAAACTCAAGATTTGTATGACAAAAAGAAACACTTCACACTATTATCTGTCTGTTTTTAGGCTCACATTTCATCTCTCAATTCTTTTTGGCCTCCACCTTTTCCTATGTAGATTTTTACAACAACCCTCTTTCTGTTTTTGAGACTCACTATTCTCTCTTTTGTTTTAGCTCCAAATTCAACACATGTGTAGTTTTTGGCAAACTACCAGCCATTATAATGGATTTGTGGAGTCTTTACCAATAGCCCGTTGCTTTGGTCTTGCACCATTGCTTCATTAGAAAAACAACATGTGCAATGATAACCATATAGTTTTAGTAAATACCAACTATAACGGATTCTGAGAAGTCTTTAACTGTAGCCGTTTGATCTGGACTAGCCAATGCTTCATTATATAAAACATGGTGCATGAGGACCACTATAGTTTTGAGGAAACTTATCAACTTTAAACGGATTTGAGAAGTCTTTACCAGTAAGCGTTTGCTCTGGACTAGTTCAATTCATGATGGATATAAGACATGGTGAACTGCATGGGACCATTGTTGTGTGGTGTATACTACCAAAACACTTCAAGATACAACTTATATTTTGCCTCCCCACAAAATATACATTATCGGAGGACCAATTTGACACTTCATTGTTTATCCTGAAAAAAAGTTGCTTTTAAAACCAAGAAAAATAATCACAAACATTTTGCTTGTTTAACAGTAGTAAAGTGTACTCACAGGATTAACAAAGATAAATAGAAATAACCAGTAGTAATAAACAATTAAGTAACAGTTTTATCCAAAAGTTTTAAATATAACTTAGCAGTACTAATTAAAACTAGCAGTATTAAATGGACAAATAACTACAGTTCTAACTTTTAACTTCTTTAAAAACAAACAAGAGATTTGGGCCTTTGGGACTTGAGCATTCTAATACTTAGACCAAATATTGAAATCTACCAGCATCAAAAACCTTTTGTAAAGGAAGATCTGCTACATTTAGTTGAGTATTAATTTTTATGCACACCATTTGAATCAACTTTTTAGTTTGCAATCTCTTATTTAAGTGATGCCTATTCTCTATATGTTTTGTTTTTGAATGTTGAACAGCGGATTTTCTATTATACAGATTAGTAATAGTATTGTCAATGTAAATAACAGTGTTCATAGTTTTATCCCATATACTGCAACTTGGTTTTGGAATCCTGCGAACCTGTCCACACAACTTGCAGCAGGTCCCCCACATATTCAGCTTTCAGTTGTAGAGTGGCAACTAAAGTTGGTTTCTTGCATTGCCAAGAAAATTAACCTATTCTAAATAGTGACAACCCTACAATGGTTGACTTCCTAACAAGTATAGCTCCAGCTTTGTCTCTATCTGGTGTTAGACAAATAACTCTAATGCGGAGAAATCGTAGAGTTCCAAAGACATGAGATGTTTGCCTTTAAGTATCTAAAGATTCTTTTGAAAGCTTAGAGATGGGAAGTTTGTGGGGAAACCTGAAACCTCTGCCACATGCACATAATGCATACATGATATCTGGTCTAGATGCTGTAAGATAATCAAAGATCCAATCTAGACCATATAGAGATGTTCATCTACTCATTCAATAAATCTGCTCCTTTAACCATAAGGGCTTTCTATATCTGTGGGAGTGTGGCAGACTTCACATCTGTGTAGTGAACTTTCTCTAATTTTCTTGGACATTTTATTTGACTGATAAAGATGCCTTTCTTTCTCTGTTGACCTGCAATCAAAAAGTAGGTGAGTTCTCCCATCAGAAATCATCTGAAAATTATCCTTCATTAGCTTCTCAACTCATCACAAAGCTCCTTTCTTGGGTAGATCACAAAAATCGTTGTAATCTACATAAATGTGAACAAGCAATATATGCCCATTTTGACTTTTAATGAACAAAGTTTGATCAATCTGTCCTTTTTGAAATCATGCTACAAAAATATAAGGGCCATTGTGTCTCATAACTAAGCATCTGGGGTGCTTGATGATGTCCATATAGTGCTTTCATCAACTCTTTTAAACTTTATCAGGATGGTCTGGATTCTTCAAAACATGGAGGTTGACTTACATTTACCTCCTATTCAATTTGACCCCCAATATAGGAAAGCACTTTTGATCATCCTATTTTGGTAGACAGTATAACCATATAAAGAAGATTAAGCCAGGACTATTTTATTGCCTCAATTCTAGCCATGGTGCAAAAATTCATCATAGTAAATACCCTCTTCTTGAGTATGTCCTTTGGAAACAAGGCTTGCTTTGTTCCTGACAACAATTCCCCATTTCATATTTTTGTTTCTGTAGACCAATTTGTACCATTAGCCCTATCGTCCTTTAGTAAGTCTAACATGAAACCTTCACTTTTTTGTAGTTGGAAACTGTAGAGTTCTTAACTGCACATTTTTTACCAATGAAGGATCGTTATGAGCTTAGAATCTCTCTTTGGTTCTTCTTGAGATAGAAACAGCATAAAGGCATGTATTGTAGGTCCTGTGGTCTTGCCTCATTTTAGGCCTAGGATTATCCTAGTTCAGATTAAAGAGTTTATCATCCTTCTGTTTGAACAGAAGACTGCATCATCAATAATCATATGATCAATTGGAGGAATCCTTGTGAATTACTTGATATGTGGTTCGTGGAAGAAACTTCATAAGATGGTGAAATGTTCCCCAATTCAATTTCTTGATCCTCCACTTGTGTGTCTTCAGTTGTAGGAATTGGTCCCATCAAGTCTTCAGGAGTAGCAGTATTAACTTCAGGAGCAGCTATATACAACGTCTCATACCAGGTATTAACTCGGGGACTGGTAGTATTAACTTTTTGATCATTCGACTTTCCATTATCCTGGAAAAAACTGCCAATCATAATGAGTCCCATCTTGTTCTTGTATTTGTGCATCAAACAACAGATTGTATGAAGCATCTTCAAAGTACTGCAAGCCACTCCTTCCAATATGGCATGTCAATACGAATCTTGATCTTGTTTGAGAGGGATGTTCTGGAAATCAGAAACTCATTGTTATCTGCTCGAACATTTAGAAAAAGTCCTGCAACCACTGGCAATATGTCATTGATTGGGTTAGAGATCAAGATCAAACATCCACTTTTGAACCATTTCCTTCTAACATAGGTTATTCTTAAGAAACCCAACATGCAAGTTTTCCTGTACTTTCCTGGTTCTAATGTTGTATACCCTAAAAGCTTTGATACTTAAGGAATACCCAACAAAGAAACCTTCATTACTTTTTCCATCAAACTTGCCTAACTTATCTAAGGTATTGAGAATTGTAATATGACATCCAAAAGGTTTCATGAAGCCTATAGCTGGTTTAATACCCCTAAAGAGTTCATAAGGAGTCTTGTTATGAGGTTTGACTACTAAGACCCTATTTTGTACATAACAAGCAGTAGAAACAGCTTCTGCCCAAAATGTTGTAGGTAACTTAGAGTCAGCTAACATTGTTCTTGCAGAACTCAATTATGAGTAATATTCTTTCTTAGCTACACTTTTGTTAAGGTTCCTTGCTACATATATTCTCTTTTGATACTTTTTCTCTAAGAAACTCATCCATACTTGGTTTTAAATTTTTGTCCCATTGTCACTTTGGTTCTTTTAACCTTCTTATCCACACTAGATTTTTCTATTCTCTTTGATAAAGTTTTTAGGATTCTACTAGTTTCATCCTTAGTTCTTAAAAGAAAACCCAATGAAAATCTACTATAATCATCTAGAACTACCATGAAGTATTCTTTTTTTATGCCATTAAAAACTACTAATTAAAAGGTTGCGACAAAAAGATACTGTGTAGCACTAATCAATGGATTAGTATAGGGACTCAAAGGCCTTGGTCTTACAACGAAGGCTCTATGCTCGTTGCTTGCCTTTAAGGGACAGGCAACACATGTTTGGTCTTCTCAAATCTTTTTATAGGCAAATCTTTTATATGATTTTCTTTGACAAGTTTATTCATACTTTTTGAAATTGACATGGACCAAGCCTCCTATGCCATTACTTTGCGATTCCTCAGATGTTAGCCTTTGCAACTAGAAAGTTAAACCATCTTTAGGAAACTATGTTTTTTCATATCAAAACTGTAAATGTTATTTTTGTTAGGAATTTTTAAGTAGTATCTGATTTTCATCAGGCAACTTAAAATTTAGAGATAGAACAAGACATTCAGAGTTAGTAAAAAGAACATAGTTCTTTTTGTCACACATTTGTGAGACACTAAAGAGGTTGAACTTCAACTCTTTGACAAAGTATTAAACTTCATATCAAGTTTTATCAGTTTTGATAGTACCTTTACAGTTGTTACTTTCCTCATTGGCTCCTCCACTAAACGTACATAACCTCCATCAAAGTCTTTGAAAACTGTAAGATGGCTATGTTTCTGACATGTGCATTGAGCATCCAATATCACACAAATCCTTTATTCATTTAGCTGTGTATTGATCTGAACAGAAACTTATGAAGTTAGGGATCTTTTGGGCCCAAGCCATTTCTGACTTGGACTGCCTCGTGGTATCAATGTAAGTATATTTGTTAAAGGACTAGTGATGCACCATTTGGTTTGATTAGGTCTCCAACACCCCAACATGTTTGAGGGCTTTTTAACAGCATTAATCCCTTGCCCTGACAATATTAACATTTGGGCCTAACAGTCTTAACAGTTTGTTTACAGTATAATATTTTGTTATTAGACCTTTTTGTTATGCCTTGGATTCTTGTAAAAGGGCCTTTGAAACAGTTGGTTGTGCTTGATTTTGAAATGTGGTTCTTTGGTATACACATGGAACTGTTGTTTTTGGGGTTGAACAGTATAAGAAGGCTAACAGTTTTAATAGGATACATTACGCAGTACTAAAAGGACTGGCAGTGTTTAACAAGAACTAACAATATTTTAAGGAGGTTTGCATTTTTAACAGTTTTTAGGCCAGTATTCATTAAGGACTGCTCTTGGACCATATGTTTGTAGGCATTAGGAATAATGTATTGAATGTGATCAAAACTACCCTCTTATAAAGCATGCCTTGTTTTTTAACAAATGTTACATTCTAATTGAACGGATTTTTGACCATTCATTTCCTTATGGTGCCCCATTGGTCCTGGACCTGTAAATCTCTGCATACCTTACTTGTATTCTAATTGGTTTTCAGGTTTAACTAAACTTTTTTTCTAGTTGAGTAGGTATATGTGTTTCTTTCTACCTTAGGGATAGACTCAAATTCTTCTCATCATCTGACACCTCAATCTTCAATAATTGGTTGCTCGGCTATTCTCTCTAGCCTTTTTAGGTTCTTCTACCCTAATATGATTAGCAGGATGGAAAAACTTTTCTTTCCAATCTTTGTCTACCTTAAGTGGAGACATAACTGAGCTAGTTTCAGTAACAGTCTTGGGTTGTTGTATTAAAGAGTCATCAGTATTCTCCTTAGAATTATCTGACTCTCTATCACAAACATTGGTTGGCTTTAAACTTGAATCCCTAGTACCATACTCATTTACCCTTAGGGTGTTGAATTCCTCAAGACCTCCCCGAAATAAAGATAAGTCTATAGTGTTGGTCTGTTGAGAAATCAAGGGTTGATGTTGAGGGGACACATTATACAAAAACCCTTTTTGCTCTTGTTAGTTACCTGACTTGCTAACAAATCATCTAAGTCTTTTGATGATTTTTCAAACTTTGGTAGTTTAAATTCAAACCCCTCCTTTTCTTCCTTAACTTTTTCAAGTTCAGTCTTAAGTAATCCCATTAGATATTCCTTATGACCTACACTTCTTTTCAGCAAAGCAATTTCCTCAGAAAAAAGAACTTCAGATTCTTTATATTTAACTACTTGTGCTTCTAAGATTGATAAACCTCTTTTATATGTAGCTTCTTTAAAACTAGTATCATCTAATTTAACAAGTAAATCATCATACTGTTTTGAGAGCTTCATAATTTGCAAAACAAGATTTATCATTGATACATCAGGAATTATTGATTGCCATGAGCGCATGTTTTGCTTGAATTTCATCCTCTGCCATGTCACTTACAATCAAATCAAGCACCATCTATAGCACACCATTGCCTTTTCAGAGCATTCTTCTATCCTTACTGCTTTTGATGAGCTTCCCTTGATTTCCAATTCTGTTGTCTTTAACTTCTTGGTCACTATGCATACTATGGCAAATGTCCCATTTTAAGACAGTTGAAACATTCTACTTTTGATTTATCATATCCAGCAGTACTACTTCCATCAATGATGATCTTCCTTCCAGTTCTCTGATAGAACTTTCTTGCCCTCATGCTTAGCAGTGCCATATTCCACTTTAGATCCATTTCTTCCAAATCATCATGAAGTTGCTCAAGTTCTTCATGAAGAGTTGGGACCCTTGTGGTTGGAATGTGGTCAAAAGGCATAACGGTGGCATCACCTAAAACTAGCAGTACTAGTTTCTAAGAATTTAGCCAGTTATTACCCCTTTTGTGTTAGACATAAGTACTAAACTCTAAGTGTTAACAGTATGAATAGTATTAGTACTGCTGGACTGAAGTGGTTAGAAAAAGCCATGTTCTTATCCTCATTATTTGCAGCAACCTGTTCTATTAACCTTTTGTTCAACAATTTTAAAATTGTATTGTACATATCATAAAACCCATAGTTTCAAAGTGGGTTTGTTCATCCGACTACCACTTGTGTATCCACATTCAGAAGGTAAGCTTCTCAAAAACTTAACATTTAGATCTTCTGGAGGAGTATTCTATACCAAGAAGTCGCAATCTATCTAAACAAGCTTTGAAGCATGTTAAACGATAGACTTTAAGAGTCAAAGATTTGAGCTTTTGTAGCCATTTTTTTGTTTTCATACTGTTTGCTTCAAGTCAGTAAGCCTTCATGTGTCCTCTTTGTTACATCATTTCCTCCAAAGCGGAGCTTTAATAGCACAATCATAGATTTGAGCATACAACATACAGGTTAAAAGTAAGTTGATGTTCATTTGGAGTGCCATGAGGAGAAGACTTCTGGCTTTGACATCATTCTTCTTGCAAATCTTTTCTTCAGTAGTAGAGGGCACAGTCATCTTTAATGCTGTTGATGGACCTGATTCTGGTGCTGTAACAGGAATAGGTACCCATGAATTTCCATTTTCTATTACCTCCCATAATGCATAATCTTAGATCTGGAAGTACTGCTTGATTCTGATTTTCCCCATTCATACTCTCCTAGTTTGGATGGGAAGTTTGCCAACGCATTGTTTTTGTGAATTTTCTAACTCATTTTACCTAGATCAATGTTCTCAAAACCTGCTATGATACCACTGTTGATTCCACGCCTTGATCGATTTTTTGTAGTTAAAGAGTTTGTTACCTTGAAGAATCCAAAATAACAAAGATTGAGACTTTTGTATGTTACAAAGTGTATGCGGAAATCTACATTTTGATACTCTAGAGAAGTTTATTTATGGAACATTTAATGACAAGAACAAACAATGAACACAAAACACACTGCTTCCAATATTATCTGAAATAATTCGAGTTACTCTTGTATATAGTACTGGTTACAAACTTGAAGACTATTACAATTTTCTCTTAATCGATTTCTAGCACTTGAAATGTATCTCTTAAAGTTCTAATTTACACTACACTTAGGATCTCCTTTTATAGAAATACAAGGAGCCCTTTACAAAGATATCAGCCTTTATTTAGGTTCAAATTACCCAATTCAAATATAAATAATCACGAAATTATCTCTCCATGCATTCTTATCTTCGGTTCTGCCAGCATGACAATCTGCAGTATAACTTCTATCTTACTTGCAAGTATTAAGTAACATTGACTAGTACTACAGAGTTAGTTATGGCCAGTACTAACATCTTATACGTAATTTTGCAGTATTTAGTCTCAGAATTTATTCCTAACAGTGGTAATTTGGATCCAATCATTGGGTACTCAATCCACCAATCATTGGGCTCTATTAGGTTCCCCGGATCGTAGTTAATAGACTGTCACTCCACAAGTAAACCATTAGATCATTGCCACGTGTTCTCTTCATTTGCTTACTTCGTATGCACTCATATTAACCGTTTGATTAATTTACAAATGAAGTGAGAGTTTTACACATGCTCTAGCCACATGCCGAATTTTAATTGGAAGAAAAAGAAATAAAATGGGAGCTCACGTGACAGTCTTTTGATTTATTTTAATGCACGTGAGGTGATTGTATCATTTCATCTCAATTCTATCTCTTTTCATTTCATTTATTTGTCTTCTCTTTTTACTTCCTCAATCAGATGGGCCGAATTGTATTATCCAACCATGTTGGGCCGAACTATGCACACTATTATCAAAGTTTTAACTTTTATCTTGGCTGACTTTAACTCTAGATAACATGGGTTGTCTCGGCCATTTTAATAGGTTAAGGGTCGGCCCCAATATGCAATGTATGAATAAGCACCGTTGAACTTGAAATCTCGTGCTCTTTCTGATGACATGCTCGGGGACTTTTCACGACTTCATCTTAGCTTTGAGTAAAATTAATCTTGACCAAATTGAGCCCGATAATTCCCGTCTTTGCTCCGTTTTCAATCCTTTTACCTGCAAGACATAAAAATACCAAACAAACATATTTGCAATATAATAAAGCATATTTTAGCATTTTTAGTCCAATTAATAGTGTTTTCCGGGTTATAAATGATGTGTATTTTAGCGAACATCAAATTCCCCCACACTAAGCCATTGCTGGTCCCACACGCAATGTAAATAAAACACGCCCGGAAATAAATAATTTTATCCCCTTTTAACTTATAACCCCCTCACAATCAAACAAGAATTATAGGTCATTATAAGGTTTAAAAACAGTTTTTTTTTTCGCATAGCACCCACGTTTTACTTTTTTTTGAATGTTTTTTTTTATTTTTAATTTTTTTCTATATTTTTAACAAACAGCTTTTAAGATTCATAATTTCTATTCTTACAACTTATTTACGTAGTGACATATTGTATTGCTTATTTCTTTTTATTGAATTACTTTTGGGATCACAGAACATAAAAGCTCAAAAAGTGTCCAAAAATGGATAAATTCTTCGTCCACGCACTTTCACTCTCCAGCCAAGCTTAAACTCAGATCTTTGTAAAATACAAGTTATGATGCTAACACTACTCATAAAAGCAATTGGTTTGTACTTACTTTTCTCACTTTATTCCTAATTTTGTATCGCAATATTTTATTTAAGTCATATTTCCGAGATCTTTAAGACTTTTATTTAGATTACTTATAATCTCCAAAAATATATGCGTAACCGGTTTAAAGTTGCATATAATTAGCTCCTAGCCCTTTTCAAAAGTTCAAATGCAATCAAGATTAAAGTTCCCATGAGGCGTACCAAAATTTTGGACTTTTATTTGGTTACTTTAGCAAGGTTACTATTAGGAGTCATATACCCTAAGGCTCTTTAAGACATAAATGAACCAATCTTATTTTGAACCATATACCCTAAGGCTCTTTAAGGTACAAACAAGACAACTTCAATCATTCCATATACCCTAAGGCTCTTTAAGGAACGACTAAAGCAAAAATTAAGCAACAATATCTATTCCATATTATCATAAGGCTCTTTTAAGGAATAAATGGGCTATAATCTCACTTTTAGATTATATTTACCCACATATACCCTAAGGCTCTTTAAAGGATAGCAAATATTTATTATTGTGATACATTTAGTTTGCCAAATTAAGTATCCTATGGTCGTACTCTTCTTAATCACAAAATGTACTAAATGAAAACTTCTATTAACTAAATTATTAACAAAACAAATCCGCACAACTCTATTTATTAAACCAATTATATTATAAAGGTGAAACAGCTTAATGGGAGAAAAAGCCACAATTAACACTTATGAGCTTTAAAGAAATCCAACTATTCTATGTTTAGCATCAAAACTTATATTCTACTCTATCATCTCTTGTTCTTCACAATTTAAAATTCCTAATAAAGAAATTAGTGAATACTTAACCTAATGAATTAAGATTGACACTTTAACAAGTCACATAGACTGGCAACAATCTCAACTATAATAAATCGATCTTCGCATATTTAAAATCAATTACGGGAAACTTGCAAAGTCTTGACCTTCCTTTCAAGTTAGTACTAGATTTTATAGCTACTTGTATAATATATTAGCGAAAATCAATCTATTTTCAGTAGGAGTAAGAAGAAAGCCTAAGATATAAAATCCTGGGTGGGTTAAAATTAATTGTGTTCTTCACCAACGATTGCCTACATTCGTGTCAAGAAACACATTATTATTTTTTTATCCAACTAACTTTTTATATTTTTCATTATCATTTTTTTTACACACAATTTTTATTTATTTTTTTATTTATTCATGAACTCTAATAATTTAGATATTTAGACTTAAAAAATTTAAAAATTTGGCCAAAACGTGGTTTGCAGAAGGCGACACCTGCAAGGAAAAGTAGATCCTATTTCTGATAGTAAATTCCCTCTCCCACTTAGATGGAACATTTGGCCTTAATGTTCAATCTTGTCGGGGTTTTACCCTCACACTTGGAAGAAAAAGGCATATGCAAAAATTCCAAAAGTGGGAAAGGGAAACATATATTTAACTATATATATTATATATATATATATATATATATATATATATATATATCTTTATACATGATCAGGATTAGAGGATTCCAAATATAGTAAAAGATCGAAAACCGGATGATTTGAGGATGAAAAAAAAGCCACGAGTCTTCATGTCTTAAGGGAATCTTGCAAAAACAATACCATTTATCTTAGAAAGAAGAACGCCCCCCAACTTGGTTATAACAAATATCACACTCATTATTAATCAAGAAAATAGAAGAAGAAAAAGACACGGGTTGCCTCCCGAGAAGGCTTATTTTTGTTCAAGTAGTCTTGAGCCTAATCTCGATCCCCCTCTAACTTTAAACGAGTCAACAGAGGATAGAAATGTGATGAAACGGGACATCCAAATGAGGAATGTCCCCTCCAAAAATCATCATCGGGCTCTTAGAAAAATTAGAAAATGATTTTGCTCCCGTATGAGATAAGGTGGAGAATGCGAATATCAGGATTGAAACTTTGTCTCATTTTCGGATGAAAACGGGAAAAGGCAAAAAGGTCAATCACTGGATAACCTTAGGAGTGGGATTGGGTGGTAAAAGATTAAACATAAAAAACATCGTGTTCTGAAATGTCAGCCCACCACTTTGTTAGTAACAAACACGTATCGGTCTCTTAAAATTAAAGGGAAATCTCAACATCCGGTGGTTCTAGAGGAGGACGAGAATGGTGACTAGATCATTAAATGATCAAGGTTAGATGACTGCATTTTGGGAAGGGGAAGCGGGATATTTTAAGAAATTCTTCAGAAATGGAATATCCCTTCCGAGTCATATTCGTCTTCCTCAATGCCCTAGTGACATCGAGTATTGGAAGGACAAGGAAATAAATCGATCTCCTCATAAGAGAGTCACTATTACTCAAAGAGGATTAGTAGATGGAGAGGATGACTCAAAATCGTATCTGGCAATTTCTAAATAAGTTTCTTCCGGCGGTCGTGGAGATGAATTATCATACAACAAATTCTCAACAAGACGGATTTCTTCCTCTAGATCAAAGTCGGCTTTCTCAATTCCCGGTGGAATTGGATCGGTATGAGCGAGTTCACCGGAGAACTCCTCGAGAAGATAATCAAACTTAGGTGAAGAATCAATTAAAATATCACGGTTAAGCAAAGATTTGATAAGATTAGACTCGGCATTAAAGTAATGCGGATCAATCTTTGGAGAAATGATTTCTTCATCATCAAAAAGAGGTTCGAATAAATTTTAATATTTTTCTTTTGGAACGTCCTCATCAGAAAGTGAAATCGTCATCATAGAAGGTGAATAATCGTTTGAATCAATGTGAGGATTCGAGAAAGTCGTAATAAGTCCGGGAGGGGGTGGGGGGAAAAAGTTTCTTCATTATGGGAATTCACACTCACTTTCTTTATCGGAAGTAACCTCGGACTCACTTGGGATTGGGACAAGGTTCTCAACACTAGACTTTATTAATTCGTCCGATTCCTTTTCAGGAATAGTGCTAAGATGCTCGTCCCCCATACTTAGAGAGTACTCAGGTTCCTTGGTTGGTAAATCGGGTGTGATAGCAATGGTATACTCCTCGTCATCATCGTAGCAAATGGGAATCTTCCAATATCGATCTTTAGCCGCTTGCTCTTCCGCAATTCGCTTTTCTTCTTCCTTCTTTTGCATAATTTGACCAACCATATCACATATGGATGTCATTTGCTCCATAAGCTTGTTTTGAGAATTGAGAAGGTCATTTTGAACATTGAAGATTGGATGATTGATGGTATATTATGGGGGTTGAGTTTGGTCAAAGCCGAAAGAATTAGAATCATAGCAAGAATTTTGCTCATGATAATAGTCTTCATTATTGGTTAGACACATTGGTAAGTTTCATGAGGACCCCCGCAATTTTCACAACAAAGATATTGTTGTTGAAATTCATGAAAATCTTGCGGAAATTTAAAGTCTTGATTGTAACACGTTTACGGATGATAACGGGGACTTGCAGGTTTGTACATTGTGACCATAACGGCATCGTTACCGCAAATTTCAAAGAATACATAGTGGGTTGGGAGGTGGGTCGGAAACGTTAGGAGTAATTAGCAACAAGTTGGGTTTTGAAGCGTAAGGTAATGAATTTTCTTTTTCGGAATAGCACGTCGATCAAAAATTGGCAAGTTTTGTGGGAGCTCTATGGTTTGATTTCATGGTCCGGCTTAGAGATAATCTGAGCTTTCGGTGGGACAATTATAACCAATATAAGCACCGTTCACCAAATGACTTGCATGTATCATTGTTAACAAAAAAAATTCCAATCTTAACGAATCACACTACTTGTTAACAACAATGTGGTTAATTTGTGGAGGACTTTGCAAAGAATTTTTACCGGGGTCTTGATTGAAGACGAATGGCTCTTGAGGTGCACTAACAACGTTAGTGTTGTGATTGGATGACTCAGAAGTGTTTAGAATTTCATTTTTATCATGAATTGTATACCAACCTTCATCCAGTCTCCAACTCCCTCAATTTTAAATACACTTTCGCACATGCACGAAGGGCGACAATTTTAGACCATCAACCGGATCTCCACAAGTTGCACAATTCTGAGGGGGTTTAGGAACAAGAATCTTGTCTTCAAGACCTCCTTTTGAACAACAAAAGTCTGCAGTGTACAAAGCTCCACAAGACGAGCATTCTTTAATCGAGAAGAGGGGATTCAAACGATGATCGAGTGACGCCATAAGAATTAAACAATATAGAGGGTTAAGAAGAAAGAATTAAACGGATAAGAGGGTAAAGGAGAATATTTTTAGATTTTGAAATAATACATAAGAAAAGAAATAAAAATCAGAAAGAAAAATATTTTTGGTATTTATAAAATTTTTTATATAAAAGAAAATAAAATGGAAATAAAAATATTTTTGGATTTATTTTTATTTTTATTTATATATATATATATATATTTATTTTAAAAGAAAAGGAAAAATAAAAATAAGAAGAACTTTTTTTTTTGATTTTTATATATTTTATAAGAACAAAAATAAAATTTCCGAAGAAAGGATCTTCAAGGCTCGAACACGAACAATCCCGTAAAAATCGCTACACTATCCCGGTGCATGGCACATTTTGATATAGTCGTTTTCACAAAGCGTAATCTATTAAAACCCCAATTATATTAGATATATTTTATTGACAAATACATATACGTATACTTAAGCAAAGTATCATACAAATTATTCTTAGGAAAGAATAATAAGTAATCAACACGGGTATCGTTTTCCTCGGCGAGAGGTGAATGGAAATTTACGTTCAAGTTGTAAATCGAGCTTGATTGTCATTTAAGTTTTTGGTTTTGGTTTTAAACTATTTTTATACTAAAAATTAAAAATAATATTATATTCTAAGATTAAAAACTTTTTTTTTAAAATATTTAAACTAAATTTGATCTAAAAGATATAATGACAATTGCTTGCTAAGTGACTGTGTAATGTTCCTTATAGTGCGGGCTTAGTTTAACGAATCTAAAGATCCTTTAGAAAAACTATATGTTTCAAGAATTTAATGACATGTAAAGTTTAAATGATTTTTAAAATAAATGGACAAGAATATTAAATTGCATTAAAAGTTTCTGACGGTATGTAATTTGAATATTTAATGACTATTAATTTTTTAAACCTTTTTAAAACCGCACTTAAATTCCAAATCACTAATTTCACTTAACAAGCACTAATTAAAAACTACTCGCTACTCATAATGATCAAATAAGCAAAGCAAAAATTTTTTACTAAAGCCCACACTAATTAATTTGTGAAAAAAGGATTAGAAAATGTGGACACGATTGAAGAGCGAATTTAAACGAATACCACTCGATTTATTTAGCTAAAGCAAATAATCAAATTCGGTCTAGCTAAATAAACCCTTAAGCTCCGCGCCTCATGAGTTGATCGGTGCCAAAAGCACAAAACAAATATTAACAAACTGTTAACATTTTAAAACGTATAACACATCTTCATTTACCAATATGGCCCATCAGATAAGATTTTCATAACGTGCCCCAATTCAACTACAAAATACAAACTAGCTCAAAAACAAGATTGACAAACCCAGATTATTCATTTTGAGTACCTATTTAGCAAAACAAAAAGTCTAGATATTTCTAAACAATTTTCTAACCGAATTGATAAACTAGAATCGAAACGAACAAGCTACTATGATGCAATAAGCTAATACAATTTCTAAACTACCAACAGCTTATTTGAATATGTATAAAAACTAGACGAGATCTAATTGGTATTTCAAAGTGAGCAAAAAAAAAACTAGAAAAGAATAATAATAAGTCGAAACTTTTTTGAGCTTAAATCTAAACGAATAAGTCATTAGAGGACTTATTCGATTATAGGAAATAAGCTGGAAATAAAAATATAACGACGATAAGCTTATACGAACTAAGACAAACAAAAACTTATTTAAATCTCTTTTAAAGAAACTTGATGCACTTTATAGGATGTCCGAATTGAGCTAGAAAAGCTAATAAGCTAAAGACGAAATAAAACACACCGACAATAAGCAAAGGCTTAATCGGTTTAATATACGCCTAGATCCAAAACGAATAAGCTAGAAGATAATCTTATTCGACCAGAAAATAAGCTAGAAAGTAACTCAGCTTATTAAATAAGCAACATGTGAAGAAGAAGAAAGTCAAACGAATAAGCTAGTAATAAGCAAACAACGATTTCCATTAAGCTCAAACTATATTTTTTACACTATCTCAATAAGCTGACGAATTAAGCTAGTACAATAAGCCCAGAAAATTAAAATAAGCTAATACTAAATGAAAATAAGCTAAAACATGAAAAAAGTAAATCTAAAAACTAAATTTCCTAATGAGATCAAGTTGAGGGGAGCGGGGTGAATTTATAGCCAAGGGAGGGGGGTAAAGTTGTTGTTAATCCCACGCCTTGATCGATTCTTTATGTAGTAAAGAGTTTGTTACCTTGGAAGAATCCAAAATAACAAAGATTGAGACTTTGTAAAATAAGCTAAAATAAGCTCACTCGAAAGCTCTAAATAGAAAACAATATAAAATAAGCTAGTCTAAATAAGCTATGGAAGTAGCTTATTAGAATATAAGCTTAAGAGATGGGATCCAAAAATAAGCTATAAGCATGAGCTTATTTGGGAATAAGCTAAAAAGAAATAAGAAAAAGACAAGAGAATAAGCATAGATAATAAGCTAAAAATAAACACCAACCTTTGAAATAAACTTCTTCATTAATAAGCTCAAGAGTTACAATAAGCTAGATCTAATAAGCTTCAATAAGCTTTTACAATAAGCCCAAAATAAACTACATTATTCTACTCCTAAAACTAACACTAAAACTACTATAAAAAAAACTTAAAAACTAACACTATCACAGTTGTTGCGTGTTGTATTTATAGCCCAAAGTAGGTGGGGGCATTTTCGTCCTTTCAAGCCATTCTGACGCGTTTATAGGCAAAGGTAGGGCATTTCTTCATTTCGACCAACGCGTTATATATACGCCAAAGAATATAAACCTCGTACCTGACACATGCCCTAACTCGTACTGACACACGCAGAATGACCCTTCATGATCTGATTGCCAGCCCTCCGCCACCACGCCATCGTACTGCCACCTGACCTTCCTCCACCAACATCCGTACTGCCACTTGTATAACATTACCTATCGTACCTGCAACCTTGTACCAATCATTAGTTGTGGCCATGTGTCCACCACTTGAGTGGTGCCACGACTGGTCTTCAGCCGTCCCAAGGAGCACCAACCGGTCAACGGTGTGCCAAACGACGGTACCCTGCCACCTATCGTATGAAACAATACCTCGTACTTGCAACCACGAACAATCATTAGTTGGTGCCACGTGTCGACCACATGAATTGGTTCCACTTTGTCATGCCAGCCGTCACCGGAGCCATCACCGGTCAACGGTGGTCAACCACCGGACCACCGCCGGACCACCGGTCAACCGGTGGGTCATGGTCGGGTCTGGATCGATTCTTGGGCCGGGTCAGGTCAGGTCTGGGCCGGGTCTGATCGGGTCCTTGAGGCCGGTCTGGATTCGGGTCGGTCTGAGGGTGGGGGGGGGGGGGGGGGGGGGGGTCCGCCACTGCATGCCAATGTGGTGCCATAGTGTCAGCTGACGTGGCGTAGAGGGGATATAACCCTCCTGCGTTTTGAACCCCTGACCTCTTGGTATGAGTTTTAACTCATACAATGAAACCAACTGCGCTAGGCAGTGTTTCATTTATATAGCACCAAATGTAATATATAACCCTCTTTTGGCCAGCAATAGACTAGTATTAAGGTTTAAACATGGACGAAAAAAGGTTCAAAATAACAAAGTCATATATGAAAGGCCGGTACCGGTTGGAATCGTAATTTCTGCTCTGTTCTTAATGGTGTGTCGAGGAAAATTAACGATTTGTTTCGACCTTGATATACACGAAAAACGTCGTCAAAAGTCACCAAAAATTACCTTTTATGCTTTGTTTTTCAATCCTTTGTACCTTAACACATAAAAATACAATACAAACATATTTGCAACATATTTATCCATATTTTAGTATTTTAGTCCGTTTATTAGCATTTTCCAAGGTACAAATGATGTGTGTTTTAGCACATATCAGTAGTACTAATATATACTCCACATAGTAAACTTGTACATAGATCTAACATTTACTATACAGCACTAACTACTTAGCTTATATTTTAGTCTCAATACGACAGTTCTTAACTTCAAACTAAGCAGCAAGTAACATTTATGCTATCAGTACTAAATTATACTAACAGTAGTAACTAGCAGTGGTAACATTATACTACCAGTACTAACCACTTAGCATAATTTCCATTATGTACCTGAGCAGTAGTAACTTCTAAGAATCCATAAAGTCTTTTAAGTCCCAACAATCCTCCCCTAAACTTGATGTTCATCTTCTGAATCTTCAAGTTTCTTCTTTAAAAGTCTTCATCATACTCAGGAAGATGCATTCAAACCTTTCATTGACCTTTTTGCTGCTTTACCATAAGCTTTAGCAGCTGATAGCACATCTCATTTTGATGATCAGTTTGAAGTTTCTTGTTTAGCATATTGGTGATGGTTATTGGTGTGAGGGGATATCTCTTTTCAACCAACATAAAAATGTGGACATTTTCAAACCTTACAAAGTGAACTCTAGATGAATCAATCAACTTCTAAATGGTCACCCTGTATCCTTGTAAAATTCTCCATACATCACTCCTTTTGTCTGGTTCAAACATGACTTTCAAATCTCCCCACAACACTCTTTCAAATTCATCTTCAGGCCTTATATCACTATACTTTGTCTTCACTATCCTCCAAAGAGCCTCCAAGTCTTCTCTGTCTATTCCTTGTAGCATCCTTATCATTGAAGAGTATCTCTTGGAACTTCCATCTGCTCTTATCAACTGATAATGTACCAACATACCTTCTTTATGAAGCTTGTAATCAATAATCACAGGTAGTTTTTTGGTCCAAGTGGTTTATCAACAATTGCTATATCTCATCCTTTTTATTACCACAATGCGTCTTTAAAGCTCAGCTTCTTCAACTTCTTCAACTTCATCTGACTCTTTGTCTTCCTCCATTCTTTGTTTCTTTGAGGATTCTTGTTGTTGCTCTTTTCCTGCTCTTTTCCTTCCAAGCATCTTCTTTCTGCTGCTTTTAGCTGTCTCCTCACTACCTTCTACCTTCTTTTCTTTGCTTTCCTGTACCTCAGAACCCATAGCCACAAAGGTATTTACCCTCTTCATTTCCTTTTCAAACAACTTTTGAATTTCATCAAAACTCTTTCCCTTCAGCTGTTAATATGTGTATCACCCATGTGCTTAAGATAGGTAGACATTTGAGTTCTCTTTTGTGCCTTGGTAGGAGGTCTGTTTCTCTTTTCTTGTGCTCAAGTGCCAGCAAAAAAAGTTTCTTCTTTTCTTTCATTAGTTCCTTAAAATAGTTTTTCCTTTTTCCTCTTCTGTCAACTTCTTCTCTTTCTTTTGATTGGAGTCTTTTAGCCAGCAATCTATCAGCCTCCATCATAGCTTGTATATTTTCCTATGACTCAATCAATGCTATATTAGCTTTTTCTTCTTGTTTCCTTGCTAGCTTTTGTTCTTCTAGTAATTTAGCATCTAACTTAACTTGAATATCTCTTGCAATTTGTTCATCAAGAGCAATTTGATATTTTCTTTTTAAAGGAACTTCTGTCAATCATATTACCTTTAACTAATTTGCTCCCAAATTTAACAAGCACATAAGCTAAATCGATAGACTTTTGTAAACACTATAAGCTAACCAACGAATCTGAAATAAGCTTTAATGAATCTAATTTAAATTTATATAAGCTCAGTTTTTTAATAAGCAAAACAGAAATAAGCACTTGGAAGAAAAGAAATTAAACAATAAGCACTTTTAGCAAACATACTTCTTCATTAAGCTATTAAAAATCTTACTACATAAACTGAAATAAGCTGCTGAACAAGCATTTACAATAAGCTATAAATGACAAATAAGCTGAATTCTAACTACAATAAACTGAAAATAAAATAAAAAAGCTAAACTAAATCCTACTCCTACTCCTACTAAAAACTAACTCTTCAAAAGTGAGGGAGAGAGATCCATTTATAGCCAAAGAGGAGGGGTGTGTTGTGTAAAATCTGATGCCACCTCGTACCATTAATAAGCCAATCATTAGGCTTTTTTACCCTTCCCCTGGATAGCAGTATGAAAAAGACTTGATCCCTCCATTGAGCCAGTGACACGTGCCCATTGAAAATGCTTAGGTCATACACATGAATTCTAGGCCCTTTGATCATATTTGCCCTTCTCCTAGCTTTGCTTGTTTTGACTTTCTTCTCCAACTTTTTCATTATTAAGATGAGCTTTGTAAGAGCAGAACTATAAACCTTCTTTGTCTGCTGCAAGTCATTCTCTAAAACTTCAACTCTATCTGTTAACTTGGTAATAAAATCCATCAATTCATTTTGTTGCAGACTGCCCTCATCACCTCCAAGTGTGTGAACTCTTAGGAGAGGTGAATCATGGGGCCTGGTAGGGTTCTTATGTATGGTACCACTGCCCTGACCTGCATCTAAGCCAATGTCAGTAGTGGCAGCCCCTCTAGCATCAACATCCACACTTATGAATGTAGTCTCATCTGCTACTTGGGTTTGAGTAGGAAATTGAGACTAAGGAATCTCAGCTGCCAGTCTGGTTATATCCCTAAATGGTGATGATTTATGTGATTGATGTGTTTGGGGTGATAAGGATGGTGAAGATGAGATGACTCAAGTGTAGTGATCATTGTAGGAAATAGAGGAAAGTCTACCCCAGAATAACCCTTGGAAACCCTTTTCATGTTGCTAAACAGTTTTTGTGTAAGGGTAAGAGTAGGATAAGTTCTGGTGTGAGGTTGAAGTAGTCTCTTTTGTTTGTTTAAACAGATTTGAAGAAATCTTGGATACATTAAAAACTTATGTGTGATATCCAAATTCTTCACCATAGCATCAAAAATCATTTTTGAAAAATTGAAAGTCCTGTTTGTGGCCAAGCAAATTATAGCTGTTGCTATATTGCTACTAAATTGCTCCCAAGCTGTTGTCTTTAAACTTAAACAGTGAAGGATTGTATGAATGAAAAACCTCCATTGAGGAGAAAAATGTCCCTTTTGAAAAGTAAGTCTACCAGAATCAGACACATGCCCCATAAGAGCAAGTTGCTCAAAAATATTTGTATTTGGTAAAGAAGTAATACAATTAGAGTCTTCCAACTTGAGGTGTCTTCTTATAGATGGTTCAGTGATAGTCTTGATTTGTCCATCAATGCTAGCAGTTATTTCCACTTCTCCATCATGAGTTGTTCTAGCAGTAGTTGTTCCCCAAAACTGTTGGATTAAGGAAATATATATCTTGGGATTCTCAATAAGGGCATACTTGATGTGACTAGGATTTAGAAAATCCACAATTTGATGAAAGGCTTCACTTCCCTTTGGCTTCTGTAAGTACGCCACCATGTTGTGTTTGTCGCAAAACTCCAAATTTGCCATTTGATGAGAGAAAAATACGATTAAAGTTCTGGGTTAGGCTCGTTTATGAGAGAATGTAAGGTTGACAAAGTTAATTGAGATAATATAGAGAGCACTTAGGGTTGTGATTTGACCGACTAAAAGAATTTTGTTCTTATCTTGAAGAAATCTTATGAATTTATAGAAAGATCATGAATTCTCCAATTAATCAAACCCTAGAGGCTATAAACAAGGCATTTGGCAGAAATATCTCAACGGCTAGAATTAGTGAAGAAAATTCTGTTATGGCTCAAACAGTACTAACGGTCATCCAGCAATACTAATTTTAGCCTAACAGTACTAACTTTAAGCCCACCAGTACTAAAACATGTTCATCAGTACTAAGTAATGCCCAATAGTACTAAGTAATGCCTAGCAATACTAACTTTAAGATAGCAGTTTTAACCTCAATTTCATTAAAAAATCATTTCCATCACCAAATCTTGGGCACTAACAATCTCTCTAGTTTATTTTTTCTGTTTTTTTTTTTTTATTTATGCTCACATTAACTCTCATATTATTTTTGCTCACCAATTCACCTCTTATCTGCTTTTTATCACACAATTCTCTATCCGTTTTTTCATACTCACTATATCTCTCTTTTCTTTTTTCTCACCATTCAGACAGTTTAGTACCATGTGCCATCAATTCCATAGTTTCATACTGTTCTACCCACTCCAGATGTTTTAACTTCTGTAGTCTCAAACCTAGTTTGAGCATCTACACCCCCAATATGGTATCTTGGCACCTGGGACCACTACCTGAACCAGTTCCCCTAAAAGACTAGCTCAGTTAAATTGTTGCCAATAGATTGGATCCTATTGATGTTACCACTGTCCTGCTCTGCTTCTAAGCTAGAAGCAGTAGTGGCAGCCCTTTCCATTATGTCACCCAACTTCTTATGGACAGCCTTATCACCAACCTTTACAAGGGGACCACTAGACTGAAGTATCTTGGTGTCCTGACCTCTTTTGACATGCCTAGATGTTTTTTATTCCTTTTAACACACTTTTGATATTACATGTCCTTCCATCCATACTTGACCGTATATCGAAATTAGTAGCCTCCCCTCAAACAATACTTCAAAGGTGAAGTTTTCAACATCAGGTATTCAATATGCTTAGCATGCAGGTGTTAGTCCATAGCCAAAAATACACAATCCAAATTATTTTCTTCTTGACAGTATTAAGTATGACGAACAGTTTTAACAAGCAGTCTTAAGTATAACTAGCAGTACTAATTATAATTAGCAATACTAATTGACAAAACTAACAGTACTAATCCTTTACAAAACTTTTACAAAGACATAAAGAGATGTAGACATAAGGAATAAGACAAATTCGCAATACTTGAGACAGTACTGAAACCTCCAGCACAAAACATTTGAAGAAGACTGCAACATTATGGTCAGTATGATTTTAACCATTTGAATTAACCTTTTAGCATTGCAAATCTCTTATAAATGATGCCTAATCTCTATATGTTTTGTTTTAGAATGTTGAACAGGATTTTCAATAATGCAGATAGTAATGTTATTGTCAATATTAATAACAGTATTCATGAAATGATACCATAATCCAGCAATTGATTTTGAATCCAAAGTACATGTCCATGGTAACTAGCAGCAGCCACATATTCAGCTTCAGTTGTAGAGGTGGCAACCACATTTTGCTTCTTGCACTGCCATGATATCAACCTATTTCCCAAAAACTGACAACCTCCAGTTGTAGACTTCCTATGTTGAGTTGCTCCAGCATAGTCACTATCAGTATAAGCAACTAGTTCAAATGGAGAATCCCTAGAATACCAAAGGCCTAATGTTGGTTTGCCTTTCAGATATCTAAAAATTCTTTTGATTGCTAAGAGATGGGATGTCTTTGGTGTAACTTAGAATCTGGCACATGCACATACAGTACACATAATATCGGCCTAGATGCTGCATATACATCAAAGACCCAATCATAGATCTAATAGAGATGTACATCAACAACATCACATCTCCATCTTTGACAAAGGCTTTTCCAAATCAACTGGAGTAGAAGCAGACTTCACATCTGTGTAGTTGAATTTCTTAAAAATCTCAGCTACATATTTATCCTGACTGATAAATATTCCATCTTCCTTCTGCTTTACTTGTAACCCTAAGAAGAAAGTAAGTTCTCCCATAGAACTCATCTGAAACTTATCCTTCATAAGCTTCTCAATTGCAATACACAACTCCTTGTTTGTAGAGCCAAAGATAATGTCATCAATATAGACCTGTACAAGCAAAATATCTCCTTTTTTTGCCTCTTTGATAAATAATAGTCTGATCTATCATCCTCTTTAAACCCTTACCCAACAGATTAGTTAGCCAAGGATTTATACCATGCTCTTGAGCTTGATGCAACCACATAAAGTGCCTTGACCACCTGTGTAAACTTTGTTGGATAGTTAGGTATCTTAATCTAAAGTGTTGAGTAACATAAACCTCTTCCTTAATGGTTCCATATAAGAATGCACTCTTCACATCCATTTGATATACCAGAAAACCCATAAAAGAAGCATAGGCTAAAAACAATCTTATTGCCTTAATTCTTGCCACAGGAGCAAAAACTTCTTCATAGTCTACACCTTCTTCTTGTCTATGACCCTATGCAACCAACCTTGCTTTATTCCTAATCACAATCCCTCTTTCATCTTTCTTGTTTCTGAAGACCCATTTTGTTCTAATGGCCCTTTTCCTATTAGGCAAATCCATAAGTTTGCAAACCTATTGGAGCTTGAATTGCAGTAGTTCTTCCTGCATTGCTTCCACCCAAGATGAATCAGATAGAGCTTTAGCAATGCTTGTAGGTTCAATCTGTTATAAGAAACAAGCATATAAACAAGTATTCAGGGTATCATGTGTTTTCTGTTCATATACAACATTGAGAAATCCTTGTTCAAAAGTAGATTTTGTCATTCTTTTTGTCTGAATAGTGGACTTCACATCACCAATCACATTTTTAATTGGGTGATCTTTATGGATTCTTGTATTGGGAGTGGTTGGAACTGTATAGGAATTAGTGATGTTCCCTAAATCAACTTCTGGTTCATCTTCATCACTAAAGAACTCAACATGAGTGGTCTCAAGTGTATGACTACCTCCCAATCTGAACATGTCTTTAGGGCAATCTAGTTCATATGAACTAGCAGTATTCACTGATGGATCAACAGTATTAAGTTTAAAACGACTAGTATTAACTTCAGGACTGGTAATATTAACATGTTGTTCGGCAGCATTAACTTCCTTAGGACTGCTATCATCTTCAGACTTATCTTTCTCATCACTCTCATTATGTGGTCCATCTTCAACCTACTTTTGATCATCAGCAGCAGATTTGGTTCACCATTACCAACATCTTTGGAAGGTGAATCAAAGTATGAAGCATCTTTCTAAATTGGCATCACAATGCAATCTTGACTGATTTTTTTCTTTCTGAGTAGATGTACCTGCATTAAGTTCTTCTTATGTTCTTGCAGATTCATTTGAGATTGTACCTGCAGCTACTGGTACATAATTCAAAAGAATGGTGTGTTAGAGAATCAAATCAAACATCCACTTTGGACCATTCCCCTCTATCATAGGCTTATTCTCTAAAAACCCAATATGGCAAAGTTTTCATTCTACCTCCTGTTCTTGTGTTGTATATACCCTAAAACTAAACTACTCCCAAGGAATACCAACTAAAGAAACCTTTAGCACATTTTTTTTTTTTTTAATGTTTTTTTTTTTTTTTTTTTTGCCATTAAACTTGCCTAAATTGTCTAAGGTATTTAAAATGGTAACATGACATCCAAATGGTCTCATAAAACTTAGAGCTGGTTTAAAACCTCTAAATAAGTTCATAAGTGTTTCTTGTTTATGAGGTTGACTACTAAGACCCTATTGTAAACATAGTAAAAGCACTACTAAACAGCTTTTTCCAAAATGTGGTAGGTAACTTAAATCAGCCTAACATATTCTAGCAGCCTTAATTAGTTGTCCCCTATTCCTCCCTTACCACACCATTTTGCTGAGGAGTCATGGCCTATACTATATTTCCCTTCTTAATACCTTTCTCTATAAAATCCCATCTATAACTTTATTCTTTAATACATGTTTCCCATTATCACTCCTTATTATTTTCACTTTCTATCTATAGGTTTTCTATTTTCTTTTATAAAGTTCTTGAGAATCTCAAACTAAGTTTTCATCCTTAGTTGTTAAAAAGAAAACCCAAGTAAACCTGCTATAATCATCAGTGACTACTAAGTAATACTTCTTATGAATTAAACTACTCACAAAGGTTGGACCAAACAAATCCATATGAAGCATAAACAAAGGCTTAGTAATTGGATTTAGAACTTTAGACTTACAAGAAGCTCTGTGTGGCTTCCCTTTAAGACAAGCAACATAGGTTTGGTCATGTTTCAAACGTTCTGTAGCAACCTCTTACAAGATTATCCTTAACAAGCTTATTTATGTTCTTAAAATTAATATGACTAAGTCTCCTATGCCAGAGCATTGATTCATCTGGTGTAGCCTTTGCAACAAGACAAGTTAAACTATCTTTAGGAACAATGTTCTTCATATCAAAACTGTACATGTTGTCCTTTCTAGGAATTTTAAGAAGTATCTGACTTTCATCAGGCAACTTAAAATCAGGAGATAAGACAATACATTCAGTGTCAGTAAAAAGGACATAGTTCTTTTTGTCATACATCTGTGAGACAGCTAAAAAGGTTGAAATTAACTCCATTGATAAAGTTACATCTTAAAAATCAAAGCTAATCAGTTTTAAAGATTCCTTACCAAAATTCTACCACCATGTGCTCCTCCCCAAATGTAACAATAACTCTATCAAACTCCTTGAAAATCTGAGAGATAACTATGTTCCAGTCATGTGCTTGAGCACTACTGTTAATAAATCATGTATCATTCTGTTGTGGCTTGTCCTGCACATAAAAATAAGGAAATTAGTTTCCTTTGGGGACCCAAGCCATTACTAACTTGGATTTGCCTCGTGCATCTATGTAGTTGTGTTTCTTCAAAGTGATTAATGCACTATCAAGTTTGGTAGGCCTCTAAACCCAACATGTTGAGGCCTTAACAACATTTTCCAGATTAACCCTAATAGCATAAACAACTGCTGAATGTGGCCTAGTAGTATTAACTGCTTTTGGCCTAGCAGTATTAACTGCTTTTGCCTAGGCAGTATTATTATTTTTTTGGGTAAACTTTTTGTTAGTTAATACTGTTTTTTGATAGATAGGGCCTTTTTACAGTTGATTGTGCTGATTTTGAAAAACATGACATTGGTGTAGCACTAAAAACTGTAGATTTGGGATGAGCATTATTAACTGTCCTGGCAGTATTAAATGGTTTTAGGCCAGTTTTCATTAAAACTGCTCTTGGAACCATGTTCCTTTGAGCATTAGGGTGAGTCCTATTGGTAGTATAGTTGTAGTTCACCCTGTTATAATTATTCCCATATACCATCCTTTCCCTTTGATGGTATTTACAATGAGCTTGAATATGATCAAAACTCCCACAAATAAAACATGCTTTATTATACATCACAAAATCACTACCTAGCTGTTGGGATTTAAGATTATTCCAATTTCTTTGATTCCCCCTAGGACTTTATGATCTATACATCTCATCATACCTAACTAACTTTTTAACTGGTTTTTCATGATATTTAGATTTGCTAAACTCTATCTTTTTATCAACAAGAAAAATAGTTTCTTTATCAACATTAAGTGAAAACTCAACAAAGCTACTTGTTTTCATCTGATACTTGTTCTTTAACCAAAAAGTGATCAGAAATTTTTCCCTATAATCATTTGATTTTTTTATCACAAAACAATGTTAGACTCTTGCTTTACTATCCTTAGAACCATTACTTTTGGGTTCAGGTCTTGAATTCATCAAGACCAGAACAAGACAAATCAAGTTCTGTAGGTACATTATAGATTAAAGGATGGGATGGAGGAACAACATTATACCCCAAACCCTTTTCACTTTTGTCATTTATCTGACTCCCTAACAACTTGTCTAGGTTCTTTGAGGCTTTACCAAATTTCTCAATTTTAAATTCAATGCCCTCTTTTATTCTTGCTTAACTTTTTCAAACTCACGTTTTAGCACATTTATTTCATAGTCTTTGCAAGCCACTTCCCTTTTAAGAACTGCAACTTCTTCACTAAAAAGAACCTCATTATTTCTATATGTGATAAGTTGTTCTTCTACAGTTGTTAAACCTCTTTTATAAGTAGTTGCTGTAAATTCAATTTGATTAAGCTTAAGAATCAAATCATCACACTGTTTCTTAAGAGTTTCATAGTTTTTCAGACAAGTTTTAGTGCAAGTTTTATCATTGTATACCTCAGAGTCTGAAAATGCCATTAGAGCCATGTTTGTATGAACCTGTTCTTCTGCCATATCACTCCAGTCAAAACCTACACCATCTATAGCCAACATTGCCTTTGAAGATGTGTCCTTCATGTTTCCTTACTTCCGAAGTTTTGTTCTGATTATTTTGAAACTGGCCCCCTCTTTGTTCTTTGGTATTGGTCTCATACATTCCTCATACTCGCTGTGGTGAGGTAGTGTCCCATCTTGTTTAGGACAGTAATTGAAACACTCTACCTATGATATTTTATCATACCTAATAGTATCATTAGCATTAATGAAAATTTTCTTTCCTGTTCTCTAAAAGTACATTTTTTGCCCTCATACTTAGCAGAGAGAGCTGCCACTTCAAATCTATTGCTTCCAGATCATTTGCATGAATTTTCTCTAAGTCCTGCTGTAGGAGATTAGAACCATTTAGATTCTCACCATTGCAAGCATACACAGTATTATCATTGAAGTTAGCAGTACTAACTTAAGGATAAGCAGTGTTAATATTTAGGCTAATAGTACTAACTTCATATACAGGATTAGCAGTATTAACAACATTAGTACTGCTAGTGCTTGGAGCAATCAAAAAGGCTAAGTTTTGAGCACCACTACTTGCACCAACAGATTTCTTTACATCTTGTTCAACAATTTTGAAGTTGTTGTACAAATCATCAATGCTCATTGTTTCAATATCAGCCTTATTCATCCAGACTACAACATGAGTATTCTACTCAAGAGGCAAGCTTCTTAAAAAATTTGAATTTAAGTCTTTTTGAGTGATGACCATACCTAAAATTGCAACCTACTAACAATCTTCTAGAGCCTATTAAAGATAGAGTCAAGAGACTCTATGCTTGATGCACTGAAATTTTCATATTGTTACTTCAACAGTGTCTTCTGTGTTTTCTTAGTAGCTTAATTACCTCCAAATCATGTTTCAATAGCGGCAAACATTGTTTTAGCATCATTGTATTGACTGAAAGTAAGTTGATGTTCATCGGGAAGAGCCATGAGTACCAAGCTTCTAGCCTTTACATCATTCTTCTTGTTGGTCTTTTCTTCAATAGTTACAGGTACTGACATCTTTGTAACAGAAGTACCATTCTCTTGGGTTATTTGTGGTACAAATACCCATGACTTACCATTCTTTATGACCTCCCATAGAGCATAGTCTTGTACCTGGAAGTATTGTTTGATTCTTATCACCCACATCTCATACTCACCTAGTTTGAGTATGGTAGCTTAGCAGTAGTATTACTCTGTGTAGATTCAAATTCCATAACTTCTAGATCAAATTTTAGGAATTAACACAAGGCTCTGATACCACATGTTGATCCCAACTGATCTATGCAAACCTTGTAAAATGGGTTTATGTTGTATTGAGTAGATTCAACCAACTAAGCTATAAACTTTGTGATACTAAGAGTACGGATCTACTCTTTAGTACTTAGAAAAATATCAATGTAATAGTAAACTGTAATGCAGTAGAATGAATGAACAATGAACATAACCAAAAAGCTTCAATATTATTATGATGAATAATATGAGTACTCTGTCTAGTACTAGGGTTTACAACCTTGAAGCTACAAGAAAGACTAATTGATGTGTATCTAAACCATAACCTATGATCTCCCTTTTATCACCAAGAGTCCATTACAAAGATAACTATGAATCTTCAAAATAATAAGCTTTATATGCATATCTTCTAAAATATATAGAAATACACAAGATAACTAATAATTAATAATTTAACACGTCTTAACTCCTCTTCACACGTCTTTATCTTTATATGCATTCTTTCATCTTTATCAGCAGCATAAATTCCTCAGCAGTGTAATTTAGTACTAGCAGTACTAAACTTATACCTAGCATGTACTAACATTCTTCTAGTAGTACTAACAAGTTTATACTGCCAATTATGACTAATCAATACTAACACTTTTGACTTGTAGTACTAAGTCTAATGAGTTTAATTCCCAACACTTAGCGATCTTTGAGATACCTTCGATGAATCGTCAGTAATAACCCACAAGGCTTAAAAATTGACGAATTTCAGTTGGAGTCTTGGGCGACGCCCAATCCTTAATTGACTCGTCCTTAGTAGGACATGTGAATGCCTTCACTAGCAATACGTGACCAGAGAAATTCACTTTTTGGAAGCTAGAATTCACACTTTGAAAACTTGCGTACAAAATCATCCTTCTTAAGCAATTCTAATTTAACTTAAGGTGTTTCTTCATGTTCTACTTCTCTCTGGAATAGACCAGAATGTCATCAATGAAAACGATCACGAATTTGTCCAAATACGGCTTACACACCCGATTCATCAGTTCCATGAATACCGTCGGTGTGTTGGTCAATTCGAATGGCATTACTTGGAACTCGTAATGACCATAACGAGTCCTAAACGCTATTTTTAGGATGTCTTCTTCTCGAACTCTGAGTTGGTGATAACCAGACCTCAGATCAATCTTCGAGTAGACACTCGACCCTTGCAACTGGTCAAACAAATCGTCGATTCTCAGAAGTGGATATTGGTTCTTCATAGTAAGCTTGTTCAATTCTCGATAATAAATACACATCCTGAACGATCCGTCCTTCTTCTTGACAAATAAAACCAGAGCTCCTCATGGTGAGGAACTAGGCCTTATGAACCATTTGTCAGAAGGTTCTTGGAATTGAGTAGTCAACTCTTGCATCTTAGACGATGCTAATCGATAAGGACTCGAGTGCAAAAGGATAGCACCAAGGACTAAGGCGATTTGGAATTTGACTTGTTGAGCTGGTGGAAGTCCTGGCAAGTCTTCTAGAAAGACTCTGAAAAATCCTAGACGATTGGCACGTCTTCAAGTCACTCCTCCTCCGACTTGTCTTCTGTCTTCTTTGTTGAAACATGTGCCAGAAACAGGCACCCTTTCTAAATGTACTTTTGAGTTTTGGTGCATATAGGATTTCAATCTCTAGTTACTCCACCGATTGCTTCCATCGCCTCGAATAGTCAAATATCTCGTTTGTTTTAAGGAATACACAGATCTTTTACATCACAAACAATCACAACAAGTTTAACCTCGATACCAATCCACCCATTATAATGACGAAGCTACCAAGATCAACGAGCATAATTTTAAAATTAACGGTGATCAAGAAATTTAACGTACAACTCTAATAATCAGTTATGGATCCGATAATCTTCCATCGGCCAAATCAATAGAAGACTAACGTCAAACTATAGGAGTGATATCAATTAAGGCACTAAACTTAGTCGATACAAAGCTTCTATCGTGCCAAGGTCAAATAGAATATATGCATAACGATTATTGAGAAGAAACGTACCCGTAACAACGTTGAAGTCTGGGTTGCCGTCACCTCCTCCTAGTGCATAAGCTCTCCTACGAGCATCATTGTTAGCAGCCTTGTTTCCATGATTCTGGTTGTTGAGCTTAGGACAGTCACTCATGTAGTGTCCCTGTCCATCACACCTAAAGCAGGTCACAACCCTCTGATTTGCCACCAGGGTTCTTTTGAGTGTTCTAGCAACTGCATCCCGATCAATCACTAGCCATATGCCCCGCCTCTAGCAATTAGTAGAAACTCACAGTACACTATCCCTTATGATGTACTTGCACATATAGAGTAGGGCAAAGAACCACATACCCCATTCTTCTTACTGTTCCTAACCATGTGCGTGCATGCCATATCTGCTCACCAACATTTTTGCCTCTTAAAGGGTAGTTGTTGCACACGGTTGTCTCTTGGAATTTTTTCGAACCTCCTCTTATTGTATGTATTCTTAGTAGCATAACCCTTCAGTTTTTGATCCATCAAGTTATTTACAAATCGAATTGCATCTTGGAGTCTAGTGGCTTCAGCTGTAATCACATTGCCTTGGATATTATCCGGAAGTACCACTAATAAATTTCTCACCCTTTCTTCCTCTATAGGGACCACTTGGTGCACAACAAGACTAAGCTCCTGGAATCTTAGGTATAGGCACTCATAATAATTTTCCCCTTCACAACTAAATATCCATAAACCCTTCTCACATTTTTGGAATCTCCATTCCTTGGAACTACACTCAGTCATTCAACTTCAATAATTGCCTTCCATGCATGGCATATGCAGCATCATTCCAACTGTTATTTCTCTTGTGAGAGTGTCGACTCAAAGTCAATGCACTATTCCTGCAGAGTGCACAGGCATACTTCACCATCTTTTTCAAACCATCTTTTCAAACCATCTAGTCAGTCCAACGACTCCTTCAGTCCCCTTGAAGTTAAGTGGCTAACATTTTAATCAATCCTGATAAGTACACTCACGAGCAACGGGCATCAAACCTCCAACATTTATATTAGGATTTCCATTTCCATTTTCTCCACCCAGTCCATTCCCATTACCATTTCTGCCTCCATCTCCATTATCGTTGCCATTGTTATTAGCATTAACATCCCCATGTTCAACCCTACTCTTCACTATGTGGCTCGCAATTTTTGTTAGCCCTTGTAAGCTATCCCAAGGCATTCGTTACACCGTCGATCGATCATTTTCTTCTATCGCACCGGTATCATTCAGAACGATTAATAGTAGGCATCGCTCCACATCACAGAATATAAATGCACGTGAATCTGCCTCAACCCTCCTTATATAAGACATAATGATGATACGAAGACTATCAACTCTCTTTCTTTTGACACACAACATCTCTCGTAGCCTCATGTTATCCCTCTCTAACACCCTAATCCTATCTAACATACTGGCTCTCTACTCACTAGCAGCCAACATCCTACGCCCCTGCTCTTTCTGAGCACTCTTAATATCTGAAACCTTATTGACTCCAATGTCAATGGTACCTCTATCCCCAGACTTGGCCTCCTCCTCGACCTCGTCCTCTCTTTTAATCCTAATACCAACCTCAACTCCAACATTTGCCTCAATCCCAATACCAACCTCTAATGCCGCTGCAGTCTTAGCAGCCGCAATATCGGCATCGATGTCTGCTTGAAAATCAGAATCAATGTCAGGCTCAGTATATGCCTCATAACTCCCCTCTATACTATCATCATAATCAGATGCGGTAGCAGCACCTCTAATCCTTTTACGAGGTGGTAGCAGGTCGGTACGTACGGGAGACAAAGCTCCTGGTATGGGTGTAGCTAATGGTACAAAAGCAGCAAGGGATCTACACCTCTTGCGAGATAGCCCTATAAAAATAGTATATGGTGCGTCAAAGAAGAATCCTGTTAGAGAATGAATGATAATAACTGATTGAAATTCATCTGATGAGAAATTGTCTGAAGAAGCCTGATTTTGGTGGGATACCTTGATGCAAGACAGGGCCACTGGTAAAGCTCGAACTCTTTTCCTCGTTTCAACATCCTTACGCACCTGTTAGGCTGGTAAGATAAGGTCGACCAAGAGGAATCAGATTGACCTGGTAAAATGAGAAATGGCTGGTCGGGCGAGGTAATCCGAGTGGTGCGGGTATGATCTGATCGTTGAGTCGGTGGTGATTGACGTGCCTGGCTAATCTTCTCTCCACATAGCAACATTAACCTCATAAGGTCCTGTTTTGATCCCAATGAATAGAACTTTAACGCCTTAGCTTGCTAAGGTTAGTACCCTTGGATAAATCAAAAATACAAAGAACAAAACTTTGATTTGAATGATATAAAACATGCGGAAACTAGTTTATATCAACTAAGAAGTATTCTCAATGAAACAGTAAAATATGTTTTGACACAAAGATATAATCAAAACAACAAGCTTCAATATATTAATACAATCACTCTAACTTAGTGATAGGGTTTACAACCTTGAAGCTATGAACTCTATGGAAAACTTATATGATGTGTATGCTGATGAGATGCTAAACTAGATGACCTAGGATCTCCTTTTATAGACCAAGGAGACCTTTACAAGATAACTACAAATCTTTTGAGATCTTCTATAATTCTAAACATATACATATCTTTCTATAGAATATAGAATATACACCATAAATAACTCCATGCATATCTTGTTACGCGTCTTTGTCTTCAAAACCTTCAGCAGTATTAAGTTCTTCACTAGCAGTACAAACTAACACTAGCAGTACTAATATTATACTAGCAGTACTAATTCAGTTAGTATTGTTAGTTCTATTCTGAGCAGCACTAATCTTTGAAGATTTATTCCCAACAATCCTCCCCTAAACTTGTGATTTACCTTTAAATCCCAAGTTTCTTTTGACTTAAATCTTCTATTCTACTTCTGCTGAGGATTCTTCCAAACATTCTTCTACTTCTATACTTATGACTTTATAAACTTGGGAAGTTCATATTCCATTGTGCTTTCATGATCAACCTGCAATCTTTTACTTAACATTCTTGATAACATTTCCTGATTAAGAGGATATTTCTTCCCAATCATCAGGTGAATAGCAATACCATTGTTCATCAACAAAATATGAATTCCACATGAATCAAATAGTCTCCAGCTTATCAAATGGTATTCATGTTGATTCTTCCAGACTTCATCTTCTTCATCAGGCTAAAAAAAGGTCCTTCAAATCTCCTAAAAGCATAAAGTCCATAACTTTCAGGACTTATGTCATATACCTTGCTTTAAACTAGCAATTTGTAAGTCTAAACATCATGATGTATCAAATTCATCAAGCATACTCACTAAAGAAACACTTGTAATTCTTGGAACTTCTATCTGGCAGAAGATTTGATAATACATGAAGTTTTCTGCTAGGACATAAGTCTTCCAATCAACTATTGGAAACTTAGTAGCCAAAGACTCAAAATCCATAGCAAACTCTTCTCCTGGAACTATATCCAAATAAGCTTTAAGTTCTTCCTTCTCTGTATCATATTCTGTCTTTTGTCTTTGACACTTTGATCACCTTGCTTTTCACTTGCTCTTTTCTTGGCAAGTGTTTTCTTCTTAGTGCCTCCAGACTTCTTTTCAGTACCTTTTCCCTTATCTTTTGAATCCATAGTACAAAAGTATGTGTTGATCCCATAACTTTTCAAATATTGGACTAATTCTTCATAATTCCTTCCTTTAAAGAAACTTACTTGTATCCTCTTGATTCTTCAAATACATACCAAGTTCATTCCAAACTTCAGCAACAGAGTAAGGTCTATTCTGAAGAGCATGGTACCTTAGCACAATAGGATCACTCCAATCAATAGTCTAAGATTGTGTAGCTTCAGCTGGAACTTCTTCCCTTTCATTCAATTGCCTTTGTAGTTCCAGAGCAGCTTCAAAATTGATCCTTTCTTATATCTTACCTGCCCAAAACAAAAATTGGTTTTGATGTTCCTCCTCTTGAACCTTCTGCTAACACCCATCTACACTTATTTGTACTCGAACCCTCTTCTTGAGTTCTTTGGAGGTCGGGTTCTATTGCATAATGGCCTTTCCTTTGTCCATTACCTTTGATGCCACTCCTTCTAATCTATACTTATGTTTGCCAGCACAGTACTAACATCATGTGCCAGTACTAAACTTTTGCATCCATCCAGTACTAACTGGTACATCAGCAGTACAAATTTCCTTTTTACCTTTTTCACCACTTCAAAGGTCTTCAATAAGCTCAGTTTGAGTTTCTTCTTCTAGAATACATCAGTATCACACTATTCTTATCCTGAGCTCTACATCCTCCTGAAACCCATGAGTTCCGTTATCCTGTACAAAGAATAGTAGGATCTGTATCAATCTGGCTATCCTTCCTCCCCTGATGAAGGATCCTCTGCAACATCTTAATCTTCCGAGAGAACAATCCTAGCCCTTCTCCTTGCTTTTCCAGACCTGACTTGTTGCTCTAATTTCTTCACTTTCAAGACCAACTTTGTAAAACTAGTACTATAAGCTTTCTTTGTCTGTTTCAAGTCTTCTTCCATAGCCACAACCCTGTCTGACAATTTTGTAACCAATTCCATTAATTCATTATGCTTCAGTCTACCCTCATCACTTCCAGGGGTGTGACCTCCTGGGAGAGGTGAATCATAGGGCATGGTGGCAGTCTCCTCTGCCTCATGTGTGGTTTGGATAGATGGTGGTGTGGTTGGGGTACTGTATGTTGTGTGATTGGATGACAAGGATGGTGAAGATGGTATTCTTGAGGGAGAGGTGGATGGTGCTTCATCTTGAGGCTGAACTAGCATAGTATCAAATAAAGGTATGACTACCCTAGAGTATCCATTGGATGCTCTCCTCATTTGTTAAATATTTGTTTGTAAGGGTAGATAAATAGGTTCTGGTATAAGGCAAAAGTAGTCTTTGTTGTTTGTTCAAAAGTATTTGGATGAACCTGGGATACATCAAAAATTTATGTGTGCTTTCCAAATTCTTGACCATGGCATCAAATATAAATGTTAAAAGGTTAAAAACCCTATTTGTTGCCAGGCATATGATAGCAGTAGCAATGTTTACTACTAAATTGATCCCAAGCATCTTTTTTAAACTCATAAATGGAGTATTAAAGAAAGAAAAAACTCCATTGAGGGTCAAATGTCCTTTTTTAGGAAAGTAAACTATCAGAAGTTATTGCATACCCCATGCGAGTCAGTTGCTTAAAAAAAATTTCATTAGGAAGAGAAGTAAGACCTTCAGAATCTTGGAGTTTGAGATGTCTTCTAATGGAGGCTTCAGTGATAATCTTGTCTCCTCCATCAATGGTAGCAGTGATAGCACGAACCCCATCCTCAGTTGTGCTCAAAGCAATAGTTTGCCAAAATTATTCAATGAGAGAGATATATAGGGTTGGACATTCAGTGAGAGCATAGTAGATGTGGCTTGAAGTGAGAAAATCAATGATTTCAAGAAAGCCCTCACTGCCTTCTAACTTTACTAAGTATGCCACTATATTATGCTTGTCGCTATAGGTTTTTCCAAGAACGCGACCACATTGTGCGTTTCAGCAAACTTAGGGCTCGACATAATGATGATTTTGATGATCAAAGATGAAAATTGAGTTAGGGTTTATGGTTAGAGAGTGTTTGAATGATTGAAATCGAATAAAGAATTAAATGAAACCCTGAATCGAAGTATTTATAAAATCACCCTCAGCAGCAGGAACTTGAACTGGCAGCACTAATTGATGCCTAACAGCATTAACTTAAACCGACAACAGTAAGTTAAACCTGGCAGCATAAACAAATACGGGCAGCATTAATTTAAGCCTAACAGCATTAACTTAAGCTTAGCAGCATTAAGTTGAAGCTGAGCAGCATTAAATTTTAATACACCAGTAATTACCCAAATTTCATTCCAAAAAGCAATTTTCATCATCAAATTTGATTCTCACAAGCTCTCTTTCTGTTTTTATGCTCACATTATCTCTCAATTCTTTTTGCTCACATAATCACTCATTTATGTTTTTATGCACACATCTCTCTTTCTATTTTTAAGCTCACTTAATCTCTCATTTCTTTTGGCTCACCAAAACACTCTTTCTGTTTTTATATCACAAATCTCTCTATTCTTTTGAGCTCACCAATACAGATAGTTTTGTACAATGTGTCATCAATTCCATAAGTTGCATATTGTCCTCCCCACTTCCAAATGTGTTAACTTTTGAGAGAGGTGGATCATTGGACTATTTAGATGTAGTCTCAAACCTAGTTTGAGCATCTACATCCCCTAATATGGTATCTTGGCACCTGGGACCACTACCTGAACCAATTCCCTAAGAACTTGGCTCATTAAGTGTTGCCATGGATTAGGTCTTAATTTATGTTACCACTGTCCTGCTCTGCTTCAAAGTTAGAAGCAGTAGTGGCAGCCCTTTCCATTTTGTCACCCAACTCCTTATGGACAGCCTCATCACCAACCTTTTTCAGGGGGACCACTAAACTGAGGTATCTTGGTGTCCCGGCCTCTTTTGATTTGCCTAGGGGTTTGACACATTACACACTTGTGTTTGATTTTTTTATGTCCTTTCATTAATTCTTGACTGTATATTGACAACATATTCCTCCCCTCAATTCAATACCAGAAACTCAATATGCTTATCCTGTAAATGTTAGTCCAAAACCAAAAAGACACACTCCAAAGTCTTTTCTTATTTAGCAGTTTTAACTATGACTGACAGTTTTAACCAACAGTCTTAAGTATAACTAGCAGTATTAATTATACTTAGCAGTATTAACATTTACCTTAGCAGTTTTAACTCTGTCTTCAATAATTATACAACAACATGCCTCTATTCATCACAAGCACACTAGAAAAGACTAGATAGACATATGAGAATTCATGAGGATCCATATTTATGCATAATCTATGATTAAAACTTAACAATTGTTAAGCCTCAAAGATTGAGTAATCCAATGCTAGCAATTAGAAATTTAAACCTGCTAGCATCAAAAGCTTTGGTGAGAAGATCTGCAACATTTTGGTCTGTGTGAATCTTGATCACTTGTATCAACTTTTTCTCATATGAATCTCTGATGAAATGGTGCCTTATCTCTATGTGCTTGGTTTTGGAGTGAAACACTAGATTCTTCACAATACAGATTGTACTTTCATTATGTCACACCCCCAGACGGGGCCTGGACGGAATACGTGTTCGAGGGCGTGACGTCATCATACTTCGAACACAAGGCGCGAGAGAACGACCACTAATGAACGTTTTGAAAATCATAACTCGTTGCATTATTTAAAATAGATAAGTTTTACAAGATTCAAAAGAAATTAAATATTTGCAGAAGCATAAGTAAAATGTAGCTGAATCATAATTAAGTTTTGAAAAGTCAACGAGTATGAATGAGAAGTAAAATCTTGGTAAATGGTATCATATTGCACGTAGACTCCACATAGCACATCAAGAAGTCCAAAGCTAATCACTTGAGAAAAACATGCTAAAACGGTCAACATAAAGTTGAGTGAATTCATAGGTTTAAGTAAAACATTTATGAGGATAAAAAACGTTTAGTGAATACTGCCTTACTCATAGTATCATGAAAAGTATTTAGTAATCAGAAAAGTACAACCAAAGTAGTATTAATCAGAAAAGTAGTATTAATAAAAGTACTTTTCTATCATTAATCATAAAAGTACTTTGGTTGTACTTTTCTATCATTAATCAGAAAAGTACAACCAAAGTAGTATGGACTTGGCAAGTTAATGATAGAAAAGTACAACATAAAGTATTTCTTGTACATTGCCAAGTTAATGATAGAAAAGTACTACCAAAGTAGTATGGACTTCACAATTTTCATAAATGTAAATATCCATCTATTAAGTTAGATGATGTACAATCTATCAGTTATATATGAACTCACCTTTTTCAGGGAAATTTTTCGCTTTATTACATTACATTACTTTGCCAATATCTCAATATGCAATATAACCTGCATAACTCAAGTTAACGGACTCAGACAACCTATGTATGGCAATCCTATCTTCATATATGTCAAGCAAACATCATAACATATCAAGTCAATATTATAATATCATTATTATAAGGTATATCACTTCTAAAAGGTACCATTTGCAACATCATATCAAAACGGGCTTTAAACCATTATCGGATCCCCTAACCTCATGAAAAGGGTTAACCCCTAAAGTGAATGCACAAGCTACTAAAGTATATGTACAGGTAATATGATATCTCATTTAAAACGTATAAAATCTTTTCAAGTCAAAGTACAAATATCTAAAAGCTCAATGTACAAGTCATTAAGCATGATCTCTAAAATAGCTGTTCAACCTCCGTTTTTTCATTCTAATTTCTATCACCACCCCTAAGCAAGCTAATATACCATATTACAATTTATAAAAACCCCTAAATATTCTATTCATAAGCTTTCATACATCTTTTTACACTCAAAACCCTAATTCAAAACCCTAAACCCTAAAACCGAACTAGTTTCTAAACTGTGACCTGTTTCTTGGCTTTTATCCATTGTAAACCCAAACCAACACTTAATTAAGTTGTAATAACTTATTTTACAATCATATCAATCCTATTCAATCATTATTTCATCATTATTTCATCATTTTACTTCACTTGTACGTAAAACATATCCTAGAAACCCTAAATGTACCTAATTGATTCATTTAACCCGTTTACTTGTTTTAAACCATTCTAATCCCAAATAACCAACCAAGGGCCCATATTAACCATAAAATGAGTTTACAAATCATTATCTATCATTAACTTGGCAATGTACAAGAAATCAAAGCCTAGAAAACCTTAACGAATCCAGAAAACCCTAATTATGCTCTAATTGTAACTTTGACCCGTTTTCTCAATTTCAAACCATTATAACTTAAACCAACGACCAAACTTCATTAATAATACTTTATATAAGCCTTAGGATTTATATTCCATCATTCTTAATCAAGAGTATGCAAAATATAAGCCAAGAAAGTCAAGAAAACCCTAAATGAGCCCTAGTTGAACCCGTACTCCCATTTCTTCAATTCTAATCCGTTTTGACCCAAACGAATTGCTAATCTTTGCTAATTACTTTAATCCCAGACCTTAACAACCTATTTCATCATTCCTTAATCATTTATAACACAATGTACCTTGTTAAAACATTTGAAGAACCCGTCGAACCCAAAATAGACCTAGTTTGCTTCTATGACCATTTTGACCCCTCTAAATTGCTACCAAGTCCAAATAACCAATGTGAACCTCTTCTAGAATCATAGTAGCAGCTTATGCACCTACTTGGACCAAGCCTTGGTCAAATTTGAGAAGCACATGGCCTTCTTTTTGCTTCTCCTTAGCCACGGCAGCAAGAAAGGTCTACAATACTATCCACCTCATTCAAGCTACTCCTAGACCTTACACTCCTCATTTCCTAGCCTTAACACATCTCATACTAGCTTGTACATGTGTCTAGATCAGAAATGAAGGCTTGCTTACTCATCTAAGCTTGAAACAAGTATAAATAGAAGCCATCCTTGTTCATTTTTCTTCATCCCCCACTTCCTCCTCTATAACCCTTCATAGTAGCAACTCCTTGCTCAATATGAATTCTAATAGATCTTAAGAAGTCTCAAGTACAGAAAGGAAGCAAAAGAAACCAAGAAACGAAGCCCGAGAGTCGTTACTCTAGCCGTACGAAGCCGAAAGTCCCGATTCTGACCCGTTTCCAAGCTATAAGCTCAAACCAGGTTCTCTAAGCTTATATTCTGCTCATGTAACGTCATAATGTTCATATGTTCTTGCTAAAATCATAATATAAAGCTTTGAACTCAAAAATCTAAGTGTTATGGCTTTTTGATCCAAAACCGTACACCCGAAACTGTAGGGGATGTGCAGGTTTTGAACCCTAATTTCATTTTTCTTAAAACAATGGTTAAACTTGTAAAATTTTGTTATAACCTATCCTAATAAGCTATTATAATATTAAAATAAGTACTTTGATAAATCATAAGAGAATTTGACCTTAAAACCCGCGCATTTTCATTTTGAAACCCTAATTTGACCTGTTTTACCTTTTAACTTAACAAAACGTTAAATTAAACTTATGTTATGTTAAATCTTCATATTTTTGTTTATTATAACTTATAAATGACTATTGAAATGTTAAATTAAGCTTGCATGGCAATTTGGACATGTTTTGTAATTATAATCCATGCAAGGGGTATATATCGTAAATTTTAGAAACTTATAACTAAAAGGACTAAAAGTGTCATTTTATCAAAGTTATAACTATAGGGGTCTATTCTTTCACTTTTTTTAAAGTACACGGTTTACTTTTATATATCAATAAACATTTGAAGGACCAAAGTCGTAAAAATGCAAACCCCAGGAGTCTACTTGCAGTATTTTCCAAACCCCAGGGTCTAAAATGTAACATTTTGAAAAAGTTGTAAAATCATATTCAAAACATTACCAGACATAACTTTAATTAACGCTCCTCGTGCTTAACTTTTCTAGATATTGAATAAATGCATAAAACTACTTATGTTTCTAATCCTATATCATTCATCATCGATGTGCATCAAAAATCATTTCCACGATCCATATCAATACACAGTTAAGGACTAGGGAGCCTTCATATTAAGAAGTTTCATCTTGGTAATTACGTTCCTGTCGATTTGTTGGGTTTACGATTTTAAAGTGCCCTAGCTCCACAAACGTATACTAAATGACTTCTAATCCTATGATGGCCTGAAAGCGGTGTTATGATACTTTTTTATAACAAAACCAACATGATATCCAAAAACTTAATATATACAATCAAAATAAGACTTTCCATATATTAACCTATGTTGTATGTGATTGCCGTGTTGAAGGCCGTTTACCTCCATTCCCTATACATTAGCTATCAATTTTCCTATAACTGTTCAGGTGAGTTCATAGCCTCGCATTTCAATCTTTTTATAAATCCACGAGGGAGATACATGCTATAAACATGAATGCAATTATTTCTACATGCTATTTCAATTTACTATTGCATAAGTAACTGCTTTCCTTAAGTCCCCATAATCATGAACCGTTAATTACTCTCCGAAGAAAGCGCGAAATGGTTGTGAAATATAAATATTTTGGGTTTGTACTCCCCTTTGGTGTATCCAGTAACGATAACCAATTGCACATCATTAGAAATCACGCGGGTATTTTGGCAAAGGTGCCCGCATGGGCAATATTATCATTATAACCTAAGGCATCGGATTCATGAGCTAATGGCAATAATAAATATGTTTTCAATACTGGGGGTGTATAATCAATTGTAACCCAAATATCGTCATTAGCATACAATATATTACTTAACTTAAACCTATGGATTATCACTCAACCTTTGGTTGACTTTTTAGCATGTTTTATCTCAGGTATCTAATGGCACGGAGAGACGAGACACGAAGATGGAAAAACCGTTACATTCAAATGATAGTATTTAGATTCTGGAAACCTCACTTTGTAAAAACTCTGAAGAAATTAAGGAATGATAACCTAATTTTCATAAACGACACTTATTGATTCGTTTCTATGATTAAGACTGTTTTACCATGAAGTATATACCCCAGATTAGCTTCCGCTGCTATATGTAAAAACAGGGAGGTTACATTAAACTTCACATAAATGGGTGGGGTAATTACTTGCACTAAGCTCAAGACACCGAAGCCTTAAAATACGTTGTTATAAAATTGTGCCAGCGTAGATGCATTGCCTAACACCTAGTTCCTCAAATGAAATGCGTCCGTTGACATGGTAGTGCGTTGTTATCTACCCGGACGGGGGAGTTCAATCCCAATAGATCTATTCACAGCATTCGCGCTCCCTTTAAGCAACCGGGCGTTCCTCCATCAAGAAATTAACAACGATACATTATAGGTGGACTTCAGTGGCAAAGCGTAACTTATGGCAAACCACGTAAACATGGAAAATTCTCACGATAAAGTACTTGTGTCCAAAGTATAAGAACCAAACGCACTCGTAAAAGTTTAAACGTAAACTTAAATCCATAAGTCAAAAAGGAGTGTGATGCCAATCATGTGATCAGGTTGGTAATCAACGTAATAACGAGTTTGAAATTCAGTAATGTAAACAAGTTTGTAAACGAGCATGTCTCTCACCCCAAAAGTTATAAGGAAAATATAAAACAATTAAAACGTGGGGCTATGAACTCACCTTGATGTTGCAGAGCAACTAGCATAAATGCAAATAACAAGCACAGCACGAACGGAAAACGGAACGGCTCGACCAAGAAGATGCAGCTAAACTTAACGGTTAAATCCTATTAGCTTAGGATGATGAATTTGGGTTTTCCGATGGATGATTACGTCAATGCGACACGTTGATAAAAGATTTGTGATTACAAAGTTGGAATGAGTATGGTTGAAGGTTAAAATACAATAAAATCACGAAAGCAAACGCAAAGAGTGAAATAAATACCGTATATATTACATTGAAAAACAAAGAGAATATAACCAATTATATAATTCATATGGTGAATTATACAATAAAGAGGGGGGGGGGGGGGGGGGGGGGGGGGGGGGGGGGGGGGGGGGGGGGGGGGGGGGGGGGGGGGGGGTGGGTGGGGGTTGTGGTGGGGGGTATTGGTGGGGGGTGGGGGGTTGGTGGAGGTTTTAGGGGGAGGGTTGAAGGGGTGGGTGGGTAGGGGTGGGATAAAAGGATTAGTTTTGTATGGGCTTGGGATTTATTCGTCGACTTATTCTTTTGGTTGTTTGCCTTTATTATATAATTCACCATATGAATTATATAATTGTTTCTTTTATATGTAATATATACGGAATATATTACATACCTTGCGTTTTCTTTTCGGTTTATTTTATTTAACCAACCACCAAACTCATCCAACTTGAAATCCAAATCCCTTATCAACGTGTCGCGTTGATCCATCGGAAAACCAAATTCATCATCCTAAGCTAGTAGGATTTAGCCGTTTAGTTAAGCTGCATCTTCTTGGTCGAGCCGTTCCGTTCTCCGTTTGTGCTGTGATTGTTATTTGCATTTCTGCTAGTTGCTCTGCAACATCAAGGTGAGTTCATAGCCCCACGTTTTAATTGTTTTATATTTTCCTTATAACTTTTGGGGTGAGAGACATGCTCGTTTACAAACTTGTTTACATTACTGAATTTCAAACTCGTATACGTTGATTACCAACTGATCACATGATTGATATCACACTCTTTTGACCTATGGATATAAGTACGTTAAACTTTTACGAGTACGTTGGTTACTTTTACTTTGGACACAAGTACTTTACGTGAGAATTTCCCTGTTTACGTGGTTTGCCTAAGTTACCCTATTGCTATGAAGTCCCTCTATCATGAACCGTTAATTTCTTGACCGGAGGACCGGTTGAGGGAGCGCGAATGCTGTGAATAGATCTATTGGGATTAAACTCCCCCGTCCGGGTAGATAACAACGCACTACCATGTAAACGGACGCATTTCATTTGAGGAACTAGGTGTTAGGCAATGCATCTATCGTGGCACCAACTTATAACAACGTATACTTAAGGCTTCGATGTCATGAGCTTAGTGCAACGTAAATACCCACCCCATTTTATGTGAAGTTATATCTCCTATAGCTGTCGTATACGTTTTGAAGTCTTGTGGTCCATACTACTTTGGCTGAACGTTTCTGATTACTAAATACTTTTCATATTACTGAGTGAAGAAGTATTCACTAAACGTTTTTTATCCTCATAAATGTTTTACTTAAACCTATGAATTCACTCAACTTTATGTTGACCGTTTTAGCATGTTTTTCTCAGGTGATTAGCTTTGGACTTCTTGACGTGCTATGTGGAGTCTACATGCAATATGATACCATTTACCAAGATTTTACTTCTCATTCATACTCGTTGTCCTTTTTGAAAACCAAATTATGCTTCTGCTACATTTTACTTAAGCTTCCGCAAATTTTTTTTTTTTTGAATCTTGTAAAACTTATCTATTTTAAATAATGCAACGAGTTATGATTTTCAAAACGTCCATTAGTGGTCATTCTCTCGCGCCTTGTGTTCGAAGTATGATGACGTCACGCCCTCGGACACGTATTCCGTCCAGGCCACGTTTGGGGGTGTGACACATAACCCGCACACAATAACCCTTGTTAGATATTGTAAGGATTTAACCTTTATGTTTCCAAATGTTTACCCAAATTCCACAAAATATGGGTGTGTCGGTGATGTAGTAGACTTTAGAACTTGGCTTGGTATATCACTCGAGACCACAGTGATGAGTATTATGGATTTAA